>JAQQPU010015789.1:1296-20761 GCA_029168905.1 Artemia sp. Kazakhstan ARC1039
AAAAAAAAAATCACACTGTAATAAAAAGGAAGCTTTTGTAACAATTAATACATTAAAAGAATCAACATTTTATTCTAATCCCAATTTACCGATCGAAAGCTAAGCACTTTTTTTCAAAAACATCCCTAAAAAGGCCACTGATCTTGATAAAAATCACACCGTAAATGCAGACTGGCCTAGAAGTATTTTCAAAAACATTCCTAAAAAAAAAAGCCACTGATCTTGATAAAAAGGAAGCTTTTGTAACAATTAATACATTTTTAAAAGAGGTAACCACACAGTATAAGGAAAGAATTTCTTCCTTAACTTAATGACAAGACAATTTTTTTTTTTGCAGACTGGCCTGGAAGTATTTTCAAAAACACCCCTAAAAAAAGGGTCATTGATCTTGATAAAAAGGAAGCTTTTGTAACAATTAATACATTAAAAAAATCAAAATTTTATTCTAATCCCAAATTACCGATCGAAAGCTGAGCACTTTTTTCAAAAAAACATCTAAAAGACCCATTGATCCCGATAAAAAATCACACCGTAAATTTCAACCTATAAGAGAATTAGAGGTTTTTTCAGCTCCTAAAAACAACAGGCTTCTAAGTGCATAAGTACCCTTAGTTCTAGTGTAAGGAAAGAATTTCTTCCTTAACTTAATGACAATTTCTTTTTAATATAATAATGAGAATATTTTTTACTCACCAAAAATTGCATAGAATTATCCATTTTTCTATGTAAATGCTTTTTACAAAAAATGCCTGTAATCTCGAATATAAACTATTCAAAACTGATTGAGAATCAAACATGAAAGTTGAATATATACAAAAATAATTGCATAACAACGAAACAAGACGTGCGGGTTTGGGTTTATCACCAAAAAGACATTGAACTTTGAAATTGCGTCATTCCCCTGGCAAAGAGTGTAATGCTCCTGTAGAATAGGACTACCAGAAAAACCTGTTTGGTACGGGAGCGTACGCAAAGTATATAGCTTCAAGCAAATTCCATATGATATTTCAAATTGCTATAGCATCACCCAAATTCCATGTGTAAGCAAAGTATTTCACCCCCTAGGACATTTTCAACCATTTTGTTCAGAAAATAAGCATATAATCTCATTAAACAGAATATTTTTGAACAGTTAAATCCCGTGATTCCACTTTTTGCAACCCAAGCCTGTCGCGATATCCCACGAAACAATCCAAACCACCATGACATTACCCCCCCCCCCCCCCTCTCCATAATCCACACTGGCACCAGCCCTTATCACCTTTAGAGCATTTTCAACCCTTTCTCACCAAAAATAAGCTAGTGAATCTAAATTATCCAGTCTTTTTTACTTGAACACGGAGAAATCGCCCATTTCTTTGATAGAGTGATACTCCAAGCACTTCATGCCACATTGGCATGCTATTACTGCTCTGTGGCATCCCCTCTGACATTGTCCCATCTCCATCAAGACAAGTTTTGAGTCATTTCTTGTTAAAAATTATACTTCAACCCTCTGATTCAAATTTTTGCAATACCAAACCTATCATATCAGCCCCCAAAACACTCCGCAACAGCATGGCATTACACACCAGCCCTCCCCCTATCATGCACGTGGCACCATCCCACCACCGCCTAGGACATATTGAACCTTTTTGCTCTGAAAATAAGCTAGTGAATCTAAATTAAACAGTGTTGTTTTTACTTGAATACCGAGAAGTCACCCATTTCTTTGCTAGAGAGTAATACTCCAGGCAATTCACACAACAATGATACTACTTGATTGCCCCCTGACATCACGTCATCATTTCTAAGACATTTTTCAGTCATTTCATAATACAAATTATGCACTTAAATCCCGTGATTCAACTTTTTGCAACCCTAGCCTATCATGAAGCCCTATAAGACACTGCCCACCACCATGGCATTACACCCCTTCTCCCTCCGTTATGCAATACAATATACGGTTGCCCCCTAACAGTCCTTTTGAGAGAACGAGCTGATACTAGTGGTAAATTTAAACCATATTAAGAGGTATTTTTGAAAAACTTTTAACAAACTGCATCTTTTCTTAGACAGGAATATTAGGTTGTAGTTCCCCTCTAGCAAAAATTCAATTAATTCCTCCCACCTCATTTTTATTCTCTAAAGTGTACTAGTCCAAGCTACAGTGCAGTAATAGTCTGCAGTTGGGGGCACGAAATGATAGGAATATCACTCACTAGCAAAGAAATGGGCAACTTCTCACTCTTCAAGTTAAAACACTATTTAATTTAGATTCACTTGCTTATTTTTGGTGAGAAAAAGTTGAAAATGCTCTAAAGATGATGAGGACTGAAGTCAGTGTGGATGATGGAGGGAGAAGTGGTGTAATGCTATGGTGGTGTGCAGCGTTTTGTGGGGTATCATGATAGGCTTGGGTTGCAAAAAGTTGAATCATGGGATTTAAATGTATAATTTTTATAATGAAATGACTGAATAATGTCTTAGAAATAATGATGTGATGTCAGGGGGAAAGTCAAGCAATGCCATTTTGGTGTGAATTGCTTGGAGTATCACTCTCTAGCAAAGAAATGGGTGACTTCTTGGTGTTCAAGTAAAAACAACACTTAGAGCTAATTTAGATTCACTGGCTTATTTTTGAAGTAAAAAGGTTGAATATTTCCTAGGGAGAGGTGGGATGGTGCCATTTGGATGATGGAGGGGGAAGGGGGCTGGTGTGTAATGCAAAAGAAAGGAAGCCCGACAAATTAAAAAAAAGATCAATAGCAAACTGTAGAAATCAAGTAACTTTCACTGAATAAATTTAGCTCTAAATTAGCTCTAATATCAGCCCGTCCTCTGGAAATAATTGCTAGGAAAGGCGATAAGGGGGGGGGTAGCCGTAAAACTCCAACTTCAGAGTCTTGTTTTAAACATTCTTTTAACAAGATTTGTTATTTATGGTCAATTTCAACAGTAATCCCTGGTGCTTCCAATACGCTGAGTTCAACTCCTAAAATATGGTAAATAATTGTTTAAAAAATCCTCAAGTGCTAGTATATGCTTAATCAAAATTACCCTCAGATGTGTGAAAACAATGTGGCAGTGCCATTCCGCTCTGGCCCATAGGTATACTTTTGAACGGTTTAGGTAAATATTCTTCTCGCAAGATGACCCACTTATCTTCCAACCTCTCCCATTAGGGGTCATTGCGTAAGATGAGCACCGTTATTACGCTACTCCCACATGTGTGCCGTGCATGGGGATTGCCCATGGGCTCCTGGAGTCTAGCTTGTGACATACGATGGCATCATCCAAGTTAGACCTGGTCACGGAAATCCTGGGAATCTTCCAGAAAAACAATGTGCCAAAAACTGGGTAGGAATCTTGCCAATACTGAAGAAATATTAGAACACTGGAATCCGGGGAAGGGATTCCACCCCTTCAAGGGGTGGGTGGGAACAATAATTTATCGAAACAGAATTTCCCCTTTGCGCTTTTTGATGAAAAAATACCTCCCCTGGGCTGCGTGAGGGTTGAGACAAAAGGAGGTTATAAAAAATTGGGGGTTATGTTGAATAAGGGCTCAGTTAAACGGACTACGTTGCAAAGTTATAAACATGGGTTTGTCTTGCGAAAAGTTGAATCACGAGATTTGAAGGCGTAATTTTTAAAAAGAAATATCTGAAAGATGTCTTTGGGGGATGGGGCGAAGTCAGAGGGGGTGCTACAGTGCAGTAATAGTGTGCCATTGTGGGATGAAATGCTTGGAGTATCCATTTATAGGAAAGAAATGGAAGACTTCTTGGTTTTCAAGTAAAAAACACTGTTTAACTTAGATTCACTAGCTTATTCTCGGCGAGAAAGTGTTGGAAATGCTATAAAGATGATGAAGGCTGGTGCCAGTCTGGATTGTGGAGGGAGAAGGGTGTAATTTCATGATGATGTGGAGTGTTTTTTGGGGCATATGATAGGCTTGTGTTGCAAAAAGTTGAATCACGGGATTTAAATGTATAATTTTAACAAAAATGCTTGAAAGATGTCTTGGGGGAGATGGGGTGATGTCGAAGGGATGCCACTGAGCAGTGATAGTGTGGCATTGTTGCATGCATTGCCTTGGACTAGTACACTCTAGAGCTTAAAGATAAAGCGGGAGGCATTAATTGAATTTTTCGATGGAGGGGGACTAAAACCTAAGATTCCTGTCTAAGAAACGATGCATTTCCTTAAAAGTTTTTCAAAAAACCTCTTAATATGGTTTAAATGTACAACTAATATCAGCTCGCTCTTTCAAAATTATTGTAAGGGGGTGGGGGGTAGGTGTATTTTGTATTGGATGACGGAGGGAGGGGGTGTAATGCCACGGTGGTGTGGAATGTTCTGTTGGGTATCGTGATAGGCTTGGGTTTCAAAAAGTTGAATCACGGGATTTAAATGTATAGTTTTTATTATAAAATGACTGAAAAATGTCTTAGAAATGATGATGTGATGACAGAGGGGCGGTCAAGTAATGTCATCACGGTGTGAATTTCCTGGAGTATCACTCTCTAGCAAAGAAATGGCTGAGTTCTCGGTATTCAAGTAAAATAATGGTATTCAAATTTAAATGGTATTCAAGTATTCAAGTAACAGTTTAATTTAGACTCACTAGCTTATTTTTGGAGCAAAAAGGTTGAATATGTCCTAGGGGGAGGTGGGATGTTGGCATTAGCATCACAGAGGGGGGGCTGGTGTGTAATGCCATGGCGGGGTGGAATGTTTTAGAGGCTGTTGTGATAGGTTGGGGATTCCAAAACTGGAAGCAGAGGGATGAAGTGATCTTTAACAAGAAATGACTAAAAAAGTGTCTTGGGGGAGATGGAGCGATGTCAGAGGGGATGCTGCAGAGCAGTAATAGTGTGCCAATATTGCACGAAGTGATTGGAGTATCGCTCTTTAGCAAAGAAATGGGCGACTTCCTGATGTTTAAAATATACTCTTTAATGAGATTCTTTAGCCTATTTTTGGAGCAAAGTGGTTGAAAATGTCCTAGGGGGCTGAGGGGTGGTGCCACGTGGATGCACAGATGGAGGGTTAGTGTGTAAAGGTGTGATGGTGTGGAGTGTTTCGGAGGCTATTTTGATAGGCTTGGGATTGCAAAAACTTGAATCAGAGGGTGGAAATATAACTTTTAGTAAGAAATTACTGAAAGATGTCGTGGGGGGATTGGGCGACGTCAGAGGGGGTGCCATAGAGCAGTAATAGTGTGCCATTGTGGAATGAAATGCTTGGAATATCACTCTCTAGCAAAGAAATGGGTGACTTCTCGGTGTTCAAGTAAAAATCGCTGTTTGATTTAAGATTCACTAGCTTGTTTTCGGTGAGAAAGGGTTGGAAATGCTCTAAGTATGATTAGTGCTGGTGCTAGTGTAGATGATGGAGGGGTGGGGGTGTAGTACCATGGTGGTGTGGAGTGTTTTGTGGGGTATCATGATAGGATTGTGTTGCAAAAAGTTTAATCACGGGATTTAAATATATAATTTTTAACAAGAAATGCCTGAAAGATGTCTTGGGGGAGATAGGATGATGTTTGAGGGGCGCCAGAGACCAGTAATACTGTGGCATTTTTTGCATGCGTTGCTTTGGACTAGTACACTTTAGAGCTTAAAGATAAGGTGGGAGGCATTAATGGAATTTTTCGGTAAAAAGGGACTAAAATCTGACATTTCTGTCTAAGAAACGATGCATTTGGTTAAAAGTTTTCCCAAAATATCTCTTAATATGGTTTAATTGTACCATCAATATCAGCTCACTCTCTCAAAATGATTGTTGGGGGCGTGGGCAGCCGTATATTGTCAGAATAGCGTGAAATATTCATAAGTTTAACTAAAAGAAAACGGGGTATTTTCCTTAAAAGTTACTAATTGGGCATACATTTGCATCTAACATCAACGATATCCCGCTGGTATTGTATGCTAGGATGTGTTTTTCTATAATAGATGGTTATTTTGCATATATTATGATAAGCATCTATTCACGTTTTATTTCTTGCCGTGTTGTTTAACTGCATTTTTCTATGTTTTTAATATTGCTTGTAAGTTGGTTTGAAATAATAAAACTTTTATTTACGAAAGTTATGTTTTCAAGTAGTGTTGTTTAGGACTAGTTAAGAGTTTACTCAATTTAAGCACCTCTTAGTCTTTGATTACTAAAAATAACTTGAGAGCAATTGTCTCCGAGAGAGTATCAAATTTGGGCAGTAATACGTTCTAACGTGTGCCAAAAATGGGAATCTCAGGTGTCATCTAATAGATTAATTTTAGAATTTAATGAGTACTACAAAATATTAGGAATGGCTTGTTAGTCCTCTCGGGTAGGGAAAAAATCCGTTGGAAAAAAATTGACCTTTTGAGTCCTGGTTGGGTCAAGAACTAAAGAAAAAAAGGAACAACTAAAGAAAGAAAGAAAAACCTTGAAAGTTTCGAGCGAAAAATAATATGCCAAAAAGAGCCGAAATTGCGTAAGATGCGCTGGCCTTACATAAAGTGTATGCCGCCATTAAGTTAAAGAAAGAAAAATGCCTCGAGCATTTTGGGCGAAAAATGAAAATATCGAACAGGTATGACGTGACAATGATGGTTGCGTAATAACTACGCATGGTGTGTGTGTTGTCGTTACTTTACAAGCGGGGATTCCCCCATGGGTTCCTGTCGCAAGGTTACATAAAATTGCGTCAAGCATGTTACACCCGACTGTTTGAAACGGGGTGTGTTGTGACGTCGTTGGAGTCAAGAAAGGTGTGTCCCAGGAGTCTTGTCAACTGTGCTCTCTTTAATAGAACTCGTGACCACGTTGCACAGGTGTGACGACTTGAGGGACTGGTAGTTCCACTACCTAATCTGCTAAAAAATGGCAGTTGCTAAGGAGAAATATTGGATATATACCATAATGATCGTCTGAGGTTTTTAATAGAAAAAACATCGTGGGGGAATAGAAACAGGGCTCTTGCAGAAATCTTTCCAGCTGACCACATTGCATAAGTGGGAGGGATTTGGAGCCCCATCTAGAATTTCCTATTATTACTACTTTTCTATTATCCCTACCACACTTCAGTTAATTATACGTACACACATTGGAATCTTGTCTGCGGTGGGAATCTTGCCAGGGTTTTCAAGGGAATTTTGCCACGGGTGGGAATCTTGCCAGGGATGCCTTGACTCTCAGAGGTCTGTGGTGGGAATACTGAGAGGGCTGGGGTCAAAGTGCCTATGGGGATACTACTGCAATCTTTCTACAAAAAGAGTCCAAAGATTATATGCCAAGGTTTTACGGGGCATTTAAAATTTAGATAAAATTTATAGGAGTCTTATTGGTGAAAAATTGGAAGTTGTAGTCCGCTTTTAAGAGTTCAAAGATGATGGAGGGCAGCTAGACCCCCCCCGACTACCCCCTCTTTCCACCTAACACATCTGATTAAATTGAGAGATAGCCATTTTGTTCAAAATAGTCTAAAGAACATATGGCACTGCGTCTAGGGTTAACACCACCCCCAGAGCCCGGGTACAAGGGTTGTAAGTTATGCTCTGGGGGCATTTAAGATTTTTTTGAAATGGCTGGTGGTATTAACTTCAGCTGGGGCTCATTTTGTTTGAAATCAGTAGTTATAGTGCGCTTTTTAACACAAGTGATTTAAGAGCAATCAACAGTAGAAAGGCCTTATTGACTCCGATTGCTCACCCCTGCTGCAACCTAAAACTTTTTTACATAATTTATGCATGTTTTTATGGTTTTTCTCAATTGAAAAAAACAGGAATTTTCTCACTTTTATGGATGTTTCTTGGACGGTTATGTGTGTTGGTCAATTTATTTGATGTTTTTCATGGATGTCAACATCAATTCATGTCTGTTTTATGCTTTTTGTCAGTAAGAATGAACAAACATGATTTTTCTCACTTTGATGGATGTTTCTTGGACGGTTATGTGTGTTGGTCAATTTATTTGATGTTTTTCATGGATGTCAACATTAATTTATGTCTGTTTTATGGTTTTGTCAGTGAGAATGAGAAAAACAGTGACGAGTACGGCAATTTATGGATGTTTTATGGTTTTTGTCAGTGAGAATGGAAAAACAGGATTTTTCTCACTTTGATGGATGTTTCAAAAACAAGATCACGTGTTTCCTTCTCAGCCAATCAGCGAGTCCGATACATCCCCCTTCTCAGCCAATCAGAGGCTCGCTTACATATTAGCGGCGGAGGGTATATGAGGAAAGGATTTTTGCTATAGTTTTTATTAGTCTGTGAATAGAATTCAAGGGAGTGAGAAGAAGAACAGTTTGACTTTACTCATTTGGATAAATATTTGTGTGTTGATGAGTGGAATGTTTACCCTCTTAGAAGTTCATAGTGGAGTTGATGGTAATAATACAAGAGCACTAAACATTGCGGTGGAAATCACGAAAGGATCACGGCTTTGTCTGGAATGGGATGTAGTATATGCAAGATATGTGATATCCTTGAGCAAATTTAAAATGGAGGATCAATTATGTTTCGCTGCAAAAGTTGATATAGCACATGTGAATAGACTTCAATGTGCTTTAAGTGCATTAGTGAAACATATTGAAGACAATAAACTCTATCGCTAATTGAACATGCTTAGTATTATTGTTGTTGTTGTAATTATTCAATAAAATTGTTTCGAAATCGAAAATGTTCCCTTTCTTTTCTGGTTAGGTTAGGCTAGGGGCTAACGAATCAGCGTCAGTCAAGAGTCAGAAGTCAGAGTGAAAGGATTGAAAAAATGAATAAATTTGAGAAAGAGAGAATTAGATCAAATCTAGTGTTTATGGAAAAACATTTTATTTTGGATGATGACTTTCTCGAGTTATGTCTTCAACGCAGGATATTCTCTCGTCAGGGCACACTTGATAATATAATGAGGAGCGATTCTCCCCCCCCCATTGGACTATTGTATGAAACTTTTAAAATGTGACTCAAGTGCTTATACTCAATTTATTGATATATTAATTGGAACAAAGCAGAATCATATCGTGGATACGCCTTTACACGCCTTCTTTTCATCCCCACTATGAGTTTTAACGCAATAAACTTTAGGACCCGGGAACACCCCCCTGGATATCAAATCACTCCCCGTCTCTGATTTTAACATTAATAGTTGGTTGGGGGCTTGACGTTCCACCAACTCGGGGTAGGGGGATTGATTCCAGTTGGTGAAATCCATCCGCGAGCTGATGTGTTCCCCCTTTTCTAGATCACCCAATACATCTTCGGTCCCATTTACCTTTAACAGCAGAGAATCTGTATCCCCATAGTAAACTTTAACCTCCCCCTCCCGTGGCCATTGCACCTTGCACACATTGTAAAAAAAAGATAACATGAGCTTTTTGGAAATTTCTAGTACTGAACTACCTCCTGCTATATTCTTGTTCAGTACCACATTTCGCTTTTTCCTGTGTAGAAGAACCATGCCAGTCTCTATGCTCCTGAACGATGTAAAATTAGGATCGGCAATAATTCGTGCACACTCTAGAGGGTGAGTCACGACGTCGCAGCGAGATCTATTACGTACGCTTTCACAAATTTTGCCAAACGCTGAATTTAGAATCAGTTTGTACATTTCCTTCTCTACCTTGGAGTTTGCCCTAGAGCGTTCATCGACAAAAGTGTCGATAAACGTCTTTAAATATGGTCGCTGATTGAACTGCAGGACCCTATGTATTTTGGTGATCTTGAAGCCATTGTTCACCATCCAGTGCAAAAACACATGGTGAACAACGATATTCTCCTTAGGGTCCAAATCAGCAATCAGTTTTTGCTTAGAGGGAGTCCAGTGCATCCCCATATCCTCAACCAATGATCGATTGTAGAGGCTCAATGAGTCCCTGCTCACGGGTCGATTGATACAGGGAAAAACAAAATCTTTGACGGAGTCGTGAAGCGCCAGAGGAATGTGCCGGTCAATTTCAAAGAACCATCCTTGTGGCCCATTGTCCTCGACGGTGGTAATGTCGGGGAACTCACAAGGATTCTCAAGCCATTGATAGTTCCCAGACGGCAAAGAGTAGTGAGACATTGCCGAGGGGTACAATGAGTTCATGTCCAAGAACACTGCATTTGACTTTGCACCGGTGCTGTTTTGTCCGCTCGGATCGGCTGACAAGACGCGGTCCCCATGAAAAACATACCCTCCCCTCATTGAACGCTCTACAAAAAGGTGCTGATCTACATCTGTGATTAGGCCTATTTCCTCCCTACTAATTTTTAAAATCAAATCCATCACCAAATGGGGTGTGGAAAAATAGTAGCCTATATCTAACCTGAACTCTGAATAGATTTGATCTGTGTTCTTACAGACTATATCCAACAGAGTTAAAACGTCACTGGCCAAGTACAGTCTACAGTAATCCCACCCATTTTTACAATTCCCCTTAGACCACACATTCCTGGCAAACTCATAGTCCTCGGCTGTGCATTCACTGCTGGTCAGTGAATTGTAAAAAGCTTCAATTGGAGGTAGTTTCACCTCGCTTAAGCGAGCGCCAGAACAGTAATAGTCGTATGCGTATACACCTTTGCAGGTCAACAGGTCATACATTTCACTGTCTGGAAAGTGCTGTTTAAGCAAGGGAAAGCTATCAAAATTGTCGCTTTTCTGCACTTGAATCAGTTGACTCAATGCCTTGGGAAAAAAACTAAAAGAATCTAAAAACCTGATTTTATTCCAACACGTATGCCCATTATTTACTACCTGCCATTTCAGCTCGAGAAGCAATAACTTCTCGGCAGATTTGGGAATAATGTTATAGGTAAATGAATTATTTACCCATGGACTATCTACTCCCCCTCCCTCCCTGTGCATACGTGCCAGTGCCGGTAAAATAAATTTTAAGTCGCTATTTGAGTTATGGATAAAAACTGGAATAAAAAACTGCTGGCTAACATTTAAGTTACACGATTGATGCGCAACCCCTCTAAAATTACTACCCCCAGAGGATATTTCCTGCCACAAGTGATTATGATCCCTGACTTTCCCCCTCCCCCTCTTTTCCCTTTAGTCCCCTTATCCCCCTTTACAGACTCCCCCTTACAAACCCAACATATTTTTTGATTTTTAATCGCGAGGCGATCCTCTGCAGACAAAACCATTGGGTAATGGGTATTTCTCAAACGAGAAATAACACCATTAGCTGTGCCAATTAGTTTAGTCAGTGCCTTGACCATTCACTCCCCCTCATCCAATGTTTCTACTATTTCCAACAACCGCATGGTGTTATAACTGTCTCTTTGGGCATGAGCATAGGACACTGCAATAGCATGATGTTCTTTGACTCGGTTTGGAAATCGAGGATCGTTCACCTCCACCAGCTTAGCTTCATAATCCAAAGATATTTTGTTGCACTTGAGGAGGGTGTTTTGAAAATTTTTAAAGCGTAAAATGGCCCTATCCCCTGAAACCGTTTCCACTGTCTGGTAGCCATGCCGTCTACAATGCTTCATATGATCCCGTAGTTTTATATCACTACGGAATTGTGACAGGCATGTCGGACAGTAGAAACGTTCCCCCCTATGCTTACCAGCCCCCAGAACTCTACTGATGTCTGTAATAGGATTAAAATGGCCAATTGAATTGGCAAAGTCACTAGATGGTGGTGTATACAACAACCAAACCCAGTGTCTGACTAATTCAATTGACGGGCCCCTTACAGGGAAAACCACCCCCTTCTTTTTTAAACGAACCCCATCTTTAAATTCAGTTTCATACTGAACCACAGTAATGCCGATATTTAAATTGGCATTAGCCCTTTCAGAAATACCAATGGATCTTAGCGTTACTGGGTATTTTCCTTCTAAACAAGAGAAATATACAATTGGGAAATTGGACCCTTCCTTCCCATGTACAGCCCAATCATCTAAATTCGTCTTGGTAGCGTCATCTGCTAGAGGCTGAAATGCTGATATGAGGAAAGCGTACCTGAAACATTTTTGACCTGTTTCAAAACAGATCCGCTGGACACCACGACAGCCTACTAAATCTGGATTATAATTTAAAGCTGTATCCCTAAAATACCCACCTGCCCCCCCTCTTAAAATAAAATCTTTCTTAAATTTACAGATATTAACGCTTAAATTTTCAATAAAGAAAACTACAGAGCCACTACCGTTTTCATTAAAGTTCTCAAGATGCGCAATAATTTGACCTACCCACTCGCAAAAAAATCCCTCAAAATTTTCTAAATTCGGATAAATCATGCGCATCTCGGAGTGTATATAATGGTGATAAACTTCGCTTTTCCCATCATTTAAATAGAACACCTTTAAAACAATTGAAACCTTAATTGAATCCCTCCCCCATAATTGAATTTGGTTCTCCAGCAGTGCACGAATTTTATCTACATAGTCATGCACAATTTCTATGGGATCAAACACAAAATTTCCCCCCATAAGTGAATTAAACGGGTCCCCAAAAGTCGCAGTGTAGACAACTATTGCATTTAATATCGAATTTGACAGCTGAAAGTCTGGAAATGTTGTCAATTGGTCATTACCCCCTCCCCTTCTTGTATATTATCAACACTCCCTCCACATTGTTCAATATTTGGGGTATGTGAATGCTCCACTTCAGTTGTTTGAAGTGGAAGTAGGTAATCAGTGGGGGCTAGAGGAGGATTCCCTGTTAAATCCCGGGTAAAATCGTCTAAAATTAGCATGGTATTTGGACTTAGCAATGGCAAGTCCCTCTCTGAACTAGGAACATTACCTTGCTCAACTGTGCTAGGTTCTACATTTAAATAATTACTTAGAAAATTATTAATATTAAAAGGTATTTCATTGGAATTAACAATACCATCCCATTCATTGATATGTGAATTGTCCTGAATGACATGAAATTCCGTAGACGCGAGTTCTTCCTCTCCTTCTCCAACTGATGAGGATGAGGATGATGATGATGATGATGATGATGACGACGAGTATGGGACCAATGCAACCTATAAATGAAAAATAGCTTATTTTCAAAGTTCTCAAATCAGTCCTACTGTTTTTAAAATTTGGATTATTATTTACATATTATTTAAAACGTGCTTAGTAGTAGCAGGAGTATGCACATAGTAGCATTAGGTTAATTCAACTGAAAGAAAATCCAACTTAACGAAAATCTAAAACACATTACATAGAATTGACAATTTGATTTTGTTCAAACAACTCCCCCCTCAATTTCCACTATTTAATACTCCCCCTTCGAGCCGGCCATCGCGGCGCTTCCCGGTGCTTCCCGCGGCGCTTCCCACATCGCTTTTTGGGCCCACCGGTGCTTCCCGACCTCCACCATGGCTCCCAACCGTTTACATAATGTCCAAAAGAAAATATTGTTAGACCATAAGTAGTTTCTCTAATTCCATACAGGTTGTCTAGGACTCATTAGCTTAATTATTGTAAGCCGCGTATGTTCTGTTCCAAGACTGTTGACTGCAGGAAAATGCAATTAAATGGGAAACCGTTAACTCATATTGTCAATGTTTCCCCCTAAAATCTTGGCAAGTTGTAAGATTGAAAGCTGTTAAAAATATTAGGCAAATTAGAATCCATATGTGCAATAGATAAAAGGGATAATCTCTGTCCTTCCCCTAAAACTATAATATTCAATTGTGAAAAATAGTATTTTGAGTTTCATAGTGGAGAGATATCAGTAAACTAGAAATTACCTAAAAATATTATTATGAGATAGCGAAGAGATAGGAACAGTAGGGGGGGGGGGACAGAGAAAATAGCAAAGATTAGAAAAAGAGCGGTTTCTTTTGACTAGCATGCAAAAAAATTACATTATATTTAGATATCTCTCAGGGAGGGGGGGAGGGGCAGAGAAATTTAAAACAATGGTTGGGGGCGAGGGGTTAATATTTTAATATCTCTGAGACAAGTTTATATTAGGTTGAAAAATAGTTTTGTTTTTAGTTATTTCTATAAGATAGGTAGGAAAAAATGCTCACATTCGCAAATTCCGAGTGCATTTGAATGCCCGAAGGCCCAGACAAACTATGCTGTACCAAACTGGCGGACCTTGTGTTGGTGGGGCAGCGACTTTAGCTGGAGCGGGACTCGCCATCGTGTAGGAAGCTGCCCATTCACTTTTGAATTTCCTGCTAGTGGATGGACCAGCGATGTCACAATCCTGCGCAGATTGGGCTGCGGCTTGGGCAGGTAACACTTGTTTAGGAGGCTTCGGCCAGCGACCATATTGGACAACTGTTGCCTTTGCAGGGGCCACATTATTACCCCTTGCTCTCTTACTGGGTGGTGGCGGCCATTCTTCACAATTTGCCTTAAAGAAGAGAAAAAAGTTAGTATCGAAATAATTTCCCCTTTTTTACAGAAAGAAAATTAATACCCCCATCCACATAATTTTGTCTAGAAAAGCATTTATCACTAAGAAACCCTCTCCCCAGCATTTTCAGTAAAGCAAAAAGTAAAAATATACTAAACTCAGAAATCTAACTGTTTTATTACACAACTTGTGAAAAAAAATCATGACAATCAGTAGTCTATAGTCTTAGGATAGAAATCAATGTTTCTATTTTTATCATTTAGAAAAAAAATTAAATGTTCCAGTCTATAGGCTTTAAATTAGATTAAAAACAGATCGTTAACTCAGCAGCCTATAGGCCTAAATTTTGCAAACATAGGTTAAAATTCTATTCAATTTACGCATAATATAAGCTTCATGCAACACCTAAAGACTTTTCTTTCTAGCCTTGCATATCAAAGTTAAAAACCATAGTTTTCACGCACCCCTCCTGGGAATATAAAGGAAACTTTATCGAAAGAAAGCTTGAAAAAAATTAAAAACATGCATAGAGACGCAACGCATATAGTTACACATTAGTTTTCTTGTTAAAGGGTATACATATCTACACAACAAATCCCCCCCCTTACTTTTCATGCAAATAAACAGTTTGTTTTCATTTTACAATGATGGCGATAGAATTGAGGCATGCCCCCTCCCTTTCAGCAATGTCCTAAAAAATATTGTTAGACCTTAATTTGAAAATAACTCGTTTCACTGGTTCTCCAAATACAAGTTGCGTTTGCATAGCTTAATTATCACAATCTCTTTTTGCTCGAAACTATTTTTAATTTGACGGGAGGAACAATCCTTTTGGATGTGTGAAACCTTTTACAGGAAGTGCTTTAAAAAGGGTGACAGCTAATTTTAACCTCGCGCTGGAGAGCCTTATGTCAAACAGAGTGGCATAATGCCTTAAGAATTGACGGAAGTCAGTGGTCGCTTTTATCTAGGATATAGAATGCTTAAAATTGTATAGATTTAACGAAAAGAGAATTATTTCTATTGCAAGAATTATCGTTGTAAAAACAGTGGGGGGGGGGGTTGAGGATGGTTTAGGTAATAAAAAGAACACCTTTTATATCTTCTATCGAGTATAAAGATAGCATGGTTGAGGAGGGGGTACTTACCTAAATATACTGGAGGGTGATCAAGGAAAGTAATTTTATTTTGAAAATAAAAAATGAAAATGTACTAAAACGGAACTTACATTGCTAATTGTGGCTGCCAAGGCTTCAAGCTCATCAATTTTGTCAGTTGTTCTATCCATTGTGTAACAATACTTTCTGATAATTTAATCACAATGCATGTCCGTTATATACGAAATCTCAAGGGCGAATTGTTATGTAACGGGGAAAACCATATGTAAGCAAGCCTCTGATTGGCTGAGAAGGGGGATGTATCCGAGTCTCTGATTGGCTGAGAAGGAAACACGTGATCTTGTTTTTGAAACATCCAATCAAAGTGAGAAAAATTCTGTTTTTCTATTCTCACTGACACAAACCATAAAACAGACATAAAATGATGTTGACATCCATGAATGTGAGAAAATTCCTGTTTTTTCATTCTCACTGACATAAACCATAAAACAGACATGAATTGATATTGACATCCATGAAAAACATCAAATAAATTGACCAACACACATAACCGTCCAAGAAACATCCATAAAAGTGAGAAAATTCCTGTTTTTTCAAGTGAGAAAAACCATAAAAACATGCATAAATTATGTAAAAAAGTTGTAGGTGGCAGCAGGGGTGACCTCGTGGGAGTAGCACCCCCCTCTCTACTATCAACCCCATCCCATCCAAGCCCATCATTTACCTAAACACATCCAATCAAAATTTTAAGTTAGTAATTTTGTTCAGTGTAGTTTAAGGTTCAAGAAATTAGGTCTTTGAGGATGACAACCCCCCCTAAAGCCTTCGGGGCTTGCGTTGTAATTTATGCCCTGGGGGCATATAAAGTTTTCTATTGAAATTACTACTACTACTAACAACTCACCGCAGCACCAAGCCACCTGAGGCCAACACAGCTACGCACGCTCCTCCTCCATCCCAATCTATTCAAAGCCTTCCTTTTTACACCCGCCTACGAAGTTCTCAGTTCCTTTAAATCTTTCTTAATGACGACCTCCCACCCCAGACGGGGACGACCTACTTTCTATTTAGCCCTAGTCGGTTGGCGAAAAGAACAATCTTCGGCAATCTGTCATCGTTCATCCGCACAACGTGTCCTAGCCATCTCAACCTTTCTTTTATTATAGCCCTAGAGAGCGGTATTGAACCACATTTTTCGTATTGCCTATTCTTTCAAATACGATCAGTCAGCCGGGAACCCAGAACAATCCTCAAGCAATTTCTTTGGAAAACATCTAGCAAATCTTCATCCGCTTTTCAGAGCGTCCAGGAGCGTTCAGAGCCATATTTAACCACTGTCATAACTGTAGCTTCTAATATTCTAATCTTGGTTTGCAGACATATCTTCCTATTCCTCCAAACTTTTTTTAACTGTGAAAAAACACCATGAGCCTTGTCTATTCTACTTTTAACATCTTCATTGCTCCCACCATCTTTAATTATAATACTACCAAGGTAAGTGAAGCTGTCCACCTGATCAATCTTTTCATTACCCAACGTCAACTTTTCATCTTCACTTATTCCTAGCCTTAGTTGCTTAGTCATCTTAACATTAATTTTCAAACCAATTCTAGCACCCTGAACTCGGGAAACCTCTAAAATTTCATTCATTTTTCTCACACTTTCTTCTAGGATGCTTAAATCATCAGCATAATCTAAGTCCAGGAGACTTTTTCATCCCAATTTGATTCCGTGGTCTCCCATTGCCTTTTCTGTGTTCCTTAAAACAAAGTCCATCAAAATAATCCACATAAAGGGGGATAGAACACAACCCTGCTTAACTTCCGATTTAATACAAAACCAACTGCTAACCTCATTTCCTACCTTAACCGCAGCAGTGTTATTCTCGTACATAGTACTAATCACTTTAATGTATTTGTCTGGTATCATATGCAGCGCGCTAGCGCTGCCTAAGTAAAGAACGATGTGAGCACAATGCGTTGTTTTTTCTGTTTTTTTTCTATTCTGTTTGTGTGGGGGTGGGGTGGGGGGGATAGTTGCCCTCCAATCACTTTCGACTATTAAAAAGAACACTAGCCCTTTGAATTTCCAGTCGAATGAGCTTTTATTGAAGTTTCTACCACAACGCCTTCTTTAAAAACCTTATATACCCCCAGGGCATAAGTTAAAACCCTTACCCTGAGGGATGTGGGGGAGTGTCCTCCTAAAAAATATATTTTCTATCTGGAAATCATGTACGCTGATCAACATGGCTATCTCAAAATTTGGATTGGATGTGTTTGGGGGAATGATGGGCGTGGGGGGGGGCTAGTTGCCCTCCAATCACTTTTGAATATTAAAAAGGGTACTAGCCCTTTGAATTTCTAATCGATTGAGCCTGTTTTGAAGTTTCTTCTATAAAAACCTTATATGCCCCAAGGCCATAGCTTGAAACCCTTGCCCTGGGGGTTGTGAGAGAGTGGCCTCCTCAAAAACATATTTTCTATCTGGAAAACAACTACGCTGAACAAAAGGGCTACCTAAAAATTTTGATTGAATGTGTTTGGAGGAATGATGGGCTTGGGGGGCTGGTTGCCCTCCAATCATTTTCGACTATTAAAAAAGGGCACTTACCCTTTGAATTTCCAATCGAATGAGCCTGTTTTGAAGTTTCTAAGATAACGCCTTCTATAAAAACTTTATATGCCCCCAGGGCATAACTTAAAACCCTTGCCCTGAGGGTTGTGGGGGAGTGTCCTCCTCAAAAACATATTTTCTATCTGGAAATCAAATACGTTCAACAAAATGGCTATCTCAAAAGTTTGATTGGATGTGTTTGGGGGAATGATGGGCGTGGGGGGGGGTTGTTATCCTTAAGGACCTATTTTCTAGAACTTTTAACTACGTTGAACGAAATGGCTATCTTAAAATTTTGATTGGATGTATTTGGGGAAAAAGGTGGGCGTGAAACGGGGATTGGTTGCCCTTCAATCACTTTCGACTATTAAAAAGGGCACTAGCCCTTTGAATTTCCAATCGAATTAGCCTTTTTTGAAATTTCTACGACAACGCTGTCTATAAAAACCTTATATGTCCCCAGGGCATAACTGACAACCCTTGCCCTGAGGGCTGTGGGGGAGTGTACCCCTCAAAAACATAATTTCTATCTTTAAATCAACTACGCTGAACAAAATGGCTATCTCAAAATTTTAATTGGATCTGTTTGGGGAAATGGTGGGCGTGGAAGGGGTGTTAGTTTCCTTCCAATCACTTTTGAATATTAAAAAGGGCACTAGCCATTTCAATTTCCAATAGACTGAGCCCTTTTTGAATTTTCTGCGACAACGATTTGTATAAAAACCTGATATGCCCGAGGGCATAACTTACAACCCTTGCCCTGAGGGCTGTGGGGGGTTGTCATTCTCAAACACCTAATTTCCAGAACTTTCAACTACGTTGAACAAAATGGCTATCTCAAAGTTTTGATTAGATGTGTTTGGGGATAAGATGGGCGTGAGAAGGGGTTTAGTTTCCCTCCAATCACTTTCAACTATTGAAAAGGGCACAAGCCATTCCAATTTCCAATTGAACGACCCCTTTTCGAAGTTTCTACGACAACTTCTTCGATACGAAGTGCCCTGGTCTAAAGGAAATAAATAATAAATAATACATTGTGCCAAGATCGCTCATATATGCCACCAGGGCATAACTTAAAATCCTTACCCTGAGGTCTTTGGGGGAGTGTTCTCCTCAAAAATATATTTTCTATCTAGAAATCAAATACGCTGAACAAAATTACTATCTCAAAATATTGATTGGATGTGTTTGGGAAAATGGTGGGCGTCGAAGGGGTTTTAGTTGCCTTCGAATCACTTTCGACTATTAAAAAGGCCACAAGCCACTCCAATTTCCAATCGAATGAACCCTTTTCGAAGTTTCTACGACAATTCCTTCGATACGAAGTGTCCTGGTTTAAAGGGAAAAATAATAATACATTGTGCCAACATTAGGTTCTTTACTTAGGCATAAAACGAAACAACAGCAAAAAAAAAAAAAAAAAAAAAAAAAAAAAAAAAAAAAAAAAAAAA
>JAQQPU010015790.1:2617-20758 GCA_029168905.1 Artemia sp. Kazakhstan ARC1039
AATTAATACATTAAAAGAATCAACATTTTATTCTAATCCCAAATTACCGATCGAAAGCTAAGCACTTTTTTCAAAAACATCTCTAAAAAGGCCCACTGATCTTGATAAAAAATCGCACCGTAAATTTCAGCCTATAAGAGAACTAGAGGTTTCAGCTCCTGAACAATAGGCTTCTAAGTGTATAAGTACCCGTAGTTCTAGTGTCCGTCTTAAGTAGTCAAAACTTTTTAAAAGAGGTAACCACACAGTGTAAGGAAAGAATTTCTTCCTTAACTTAATGACAAGACAATTTTTTTTTTTTAATAATGAGAAAATTTTCACTAACCAGAAATTGCTTAGAATTATCCATTTTCTATGTAAATGCTTACAAAAAATGTCTGTACTGTTATGTTGAATAAACTATTCAGAACTGTTGAACAATCCATTTTGAAATCTGAATATATACAAAGAATAATTGCATAACAAGGAAACAAGACATGCTGGTTTTGATTTATCACTAAAAAAAAGACATTGAACTTTGAAATTGCGTCATTCCCTGGCAAAGAGTGTAATGCTCCTGTAGAATAGGACTACCAGAAAAACCTGTTTGTACGGGGGCCTTGTAGAATCCAGACGAGCAATTCTACTAATACTATATGTTAACATTGGGTAAAGTTCATAACTTTCAGCCCTCCCCCCAGGGACTTCGGGGGATTAAATCATCCTAAAAGACATATTTATCATATTTTCTACCATGCTGAACAAAATGGCCATCTCAAAATTTTGATCGGGTGACTTTGGGAAAAAATGAGCGTGGGAGGGGGTTTAGATGCCCTCCATTTTTTTTCTCACTTAAAAAGGGCACTAGAACTTTGAATTTCCGTTCGAATGAGCCCTCCCACGATATTCTAGGACCACTGGGTCGATACAATCACCCATGAAAAAAAAAAAAAACACGCATCCGTGTTCTTTCTTCTGGCAAAAACTGCAAAATTCCATATTTTTGTAGATAAGAGCTTGAAACCTCTACAGTAGGGTTCTCTGATACCCTGAATATGACGGTGTGATTTTCATTAAGGTTCTATAGATTTTAGGGGGTCTTTCGAAAATCAGCCAAATTTTCTCAGGCTCGTAACTTTTGATGGGTAAGATTAAACTTTATGATCAATCAATCAATTAATCAATTAATTAATACTAAAAACAAAACAATTACAAACTTAAAGTTTATAAACGCCCAAGAAGCTCAGCTTCTTGAAGAATTAAAATTTGATTCTTTTAGTGTATCTATTGGTATCAAAATTCCGTTTTTTAGAGTTTCGGTTACCATTGAGCCGGTTCGCTCCTTACTTACAGTTCGTTACCACGAACTGCTTGAAAAATGGAAAATTCCACATTTTTTTAGATAGGAGCTTGAAACCTCTACAGTAGGGTTCTCTGATATGCTGAATATGGTGGTGTGACTTTCATTAAGGTTCTATAGCTTTTAGGGGTCTTCTCCTCTTTTTTTCGAAAATCAGCCAAATTTTCTCAGGCGCGTAACTTTTGATGGATAAGATTAAACTTGATGAAACTTATATATTTGAAATCAGAATTAAAATCTGATTCTTTTGATGTATCTATTGGTATCAAAATTCCGTTTTTCAGAGTTTCGGTTACCATTGAGCCGGGTCAATCCTTACTTACAGTTCGTTACCACGAACTGTTTGACATTGGGTAAAGTTCATAACTTTCAGCCCTCCCCCCGGGGGTTTCGAGGGATTAAGTCATCCTAAAAGACATATTTATAATATTTTTGACCATGCTGAAAAAATGGCTATCTCAAAATTGTGATCGGAGACTTTGGGAAAAAATGAGCTTGGGAGGGGGCCTACCTGCCCTCCATTTTTTTGGTCACTTAAAAACGGCACTAGAACTTTTAATTTCCGTTCCAATGAACCCTACAACGATATTCTAGGACCACTTGGTCGATACGATCACCCCTGGGGAAAAGAAAAAAAACAAATAAACACGCATCCGTGATCTTTCTTCTGGCAAAAAATGCAAAATTCCACATTTTTGTAGATAGGAGCTTGGAACATCTACAGTAGGGCTCTCTAATACGCTGAATATGATGGTGTGATTTTCATTAAGGTTATATAGCTTTTAGGGGGTCTTTCCCCCTTTTTTCGAAAATCAGCCAAATTTTCTCAGCTGCTTAACTTTTGATGGGTAAGATTAAAGTTGAACATACTTATTGATTTGAAATCAAAATTAAAATTTGATTCTTTTGATGTATCTATTGGTGTCAAAATTCCGTTTTTTAGAGTTTCGGTCACCATTGAGCCGGGTCGCTTCTTACTTAATAGAGTTGTGAGAAAGTCAAACTTGAGCGTAAAGAGCGAGGCGTTAAGGAGGGGACAGCCCCTTTCATATAAGGAATAATTTCTGTTCGTTTTAAGTTTTAATGTCGCTCCTTACTTTCAGTTTAAAAAACTTGTTTTTTTTATTTAATTGAATTAAAATCAAGCTGTTATCAAGCCATGGCTAATTGGAGGAGCAGCCAAGACAGATAGTCTGAGTGAGAGGCAAAGCTGGCGTAAGCCTTTTTCAGGGTTGTATAAAAATGATTTCATTTCACTTGTTGATAGATAGTCTTTCATCCATTCATCCTAGGGCAGAACTAAGGTAGATAGTCATTCGACTAAGGGATGATCGAGATTTTTGGGCTGACTCATTAAGGACCATGTCCGCTGGACTTGTACGCAAAACAGGGGGGGGGACTGAATTTGCTTGGACTCGCAGGCGAACAAGTGAACTCAGCCTAATAGGCCTTCCCGCCTAGAGTCTCAGGCAGAGTACTGTGTTTTCGGATTGACACATGACCGACAAGCCCCGGACTCGCAGGCGAATGGAGAGACCTATAGTTAGTTTTCCAAATGTTTGGGTAAACGACATAGTATCATATACTATAGATGTCTATGCCAGATCATGTTCACGGGAAGTAATTACTTGTACTGCTTAGTCCCAGCCTGTATCTCTATGCACTTTAATCATAGGCCACCCCTTTCATAGCTGGGACTAATTTCATATTTTTAAATTGTTTTCTTTAACCATTATCTTATCCCTTCAACTATAACCCCCCCCCTTAGAAAAATACAAAAGCGAATCGAAAATTAATAGAAATATAAAAACAAATTCTAAAGAATATTCTACACCGTGCATTCTTCCTACATATTGGAATATGGGTAGAATGCTAATAAATCCCTTCTTTCCTTCATTCCTTTAATTCGTCTGGCTTTCCAATTGGCTGCTCAATTTTACATGGGGGGATTTTCTTGGAGGTAATTGTCTAAGGGAGGGATATTCCAAGGTAATTTTACTGGGGTAGGATTTTTATCGGGAGAGGGGAGTAATTATTTGCAGAGGGAATTTTCTGGGGGGGGGGTTCCAGGGTTGGAGTCAGCCCAGAACCGTTTGGAAAGGGGTTCTGGTTGATACATCAACAAAATATTTGTTTCTTAGTTTCTTCTATACATGATTTTGACTTGTGTATTCTTTTTATAACAATTTTAGACAATGGTGATCCTACTCTGGCACGTACGCAGGGGGGCCTCCGGGCCCAAACACCCTCCCCCCGAAACCTCGTGTTTTTTCTTATATTCCTATAATTTTCTTATACTTCTCACAGAACAAGGGATTTGAAGGATCCCCCCCTTCCTGAAACAAATTCCTGCGTACGTGCCTGATCCTACTGGTACCCAGTAACCTATGTATGGACGTATTACAATGTAATCAAATTACTATACTGATTTTTCTGAGTACCCAAATTAGTAATCGGCATCCCGGTCTCTAGATACTTTTTAAATTCTTGGGTACTGAAAACAGCAAGGTACTGCCCAGGCTTCAGATCTAACGAGGCTGAACCCGAGTACCAAAGAAATGACTTGGTTTCAACGCCAAAAATATTATTGCCTCTTCCTTTAAAAAAAAATGCCACCCCAAATAATATTTCTGACTATACAAATAGAAACAGGTGTCAGCACTAAATAAATAATTTATTCCACTCCATTCCTTCATGTTTATATTAGCCTAAATCTGAATTCCACTTGATTTACTATTTCCCGTTATCTTTGTGCGATTTGAATATGAGTTAGCAAATGCGAGGTCAGCACCCGGGAATGATTTAGTATCCCAATAAAATAGCCAAGTAGTATCTAATGGAGACGAAATATTTACGCTGGGAAACATAAAAATACTATCCCACAATAGAGAACGGTGTCTCGGCTATTCCGTCTTTTAAATCATTGGGGCTATAAAAAAAAAAAATCGCGATAAGACTTGAGGTCTTTGTTATGTTCCAGATATATGCATCCATTAGAGAGACAATGTATTTCACAAAAAAAAGAGAGAAAAAATGATATTTAAAGTACCAGGGCATCAAAATAAAAATATTTTTCGCCTACTATGTTTATCTTAATTATAAATTGGAATTTCTTCGGAGGGTTGAAGGAATAGATTGGGATGGAGTAGGAGCTTGCACAGATGTGTTGGCCTCAGGTGGCCTGGTGCTATAGTGAATTGTCATTAGTAGTAGTAGTAGTAGTAGTAGTATTCTTATTGGTCATTTCAAAACTGTGAAGTTCTTAAGGCACTATTACACTTTTGTTAGCGTTGCCACGTTGATCAGTGAAAATAAATAAGTAAAACTAGCTAGTTCAATTTGAAACATTTTTTTTCATAAGAAATCAAAATAAAAAAGTAACACTATTGATTATCAAAGACAACTACAGCTTCCAAAGAAAGTCCTTCTTAAGCTGTTTCGTACGATGTGTTTTTAGCTAATTTTCTCCTGATTTTGCACCCATTTTCCTTCTTTCTTTTTTAATTTGGCGGACATAACCACCAAAAACATTATAATTGCTTTTGGACATATTTTTCATTAAATTTTATCCCTGTATTTTTCTAAGTTTTTAAAATATATATGACTATGTAAATTTTCAGTTTATCAATACAAACTGCCGATTTTTATTTTAACTTTTCTTTGTACTTAAATATCAATAAATATAATAAAGTTTTTGTGATACAATTTGGTATGATTATGGTAAAATTTTGTTCCGGGGTGTCCACATCTGTAACATTTGTAACTACTGAAGTCTGAACCTCACATTTAAATCAATCCCATTTTTGAAATGACTCACGACCTTCAAACTTTAATCTTAAATTTTTTCAATTATATACATATAATCAGTCAGAATCCCTCCTTAATTTTCTCCAGAATGATCACGAATTAAAAGTGGTATAGAATGTCTGTATATATAGTCCATTAGTGGTGGGGGGCTCTGGCTCTGGGCCCTGCGCTCATACAGACTGAAAACCTTGCGTGACCCTGATTTAAGCAGGGTTTGCTTTCTACCAAATGCATCAGTGGAGCATCTGCTATTTGGTGTGGGCTGTTTGAATTGTTTGTTCCTCCTTACCCTCTGAGAGGTCAAGGATTAAATTGCTCTTTAAGATAAATTTTTGAACTTACTACCTTTTGGACTAAAACAGCCACTTTTCAATTCTTATTTAATTCATTACAGGGCTGTAAAGGTGAAAAGGGGTGCATAGAGTTTTGATACACTGACTGAGTTCCCTCTTTGAAAAGGTGATAAAGCTAAGAATTTAAAATCGAGCAGGCCCACCGAATTATCTACATACCTTTGAACGTTGTAAATTAGAGGCCAGGTATCTCCTAGTGAGTCTTCGTACGGCCTGACCCTGCAACAAGTTTGTAGTGTAGTCTGTAGTAGGGTACTATTGCAAACGGCATGTGATTCATGAGGGTGGTGATAACCCCAAAAACTTTGACAGCAACCGCTTTTTGGTATGTTCTGCTTCTAACAGAGCTAATCAGAACGTAAACTATATCAATAGCCAATTTATTAAATGAGCAGCGTATATTGATATAGCCATTAAGAATAATTGTAACTGGTAATTATAATCAGACTTACCTGGTAAGTCAAACCGGTAAGTTAGTCATCTATTTAGAAACAGATTGGTATAATTTCTACAGATTCATCGTGTAATTCAATTTTCAGTTAGACATTTAGGGTCTTGTTTTAAAAACCATTAATAGAAGAGATACATGGGCTCAACCTCTCCTCCCCTAAGAACTGAGATATTGAGAAAAGGTGTCACAAAATTGAAATTATCTCAAGTATTTTGTGATATGCCATTTCCTACTTTCCCCATTTTATTGGTTTTTCTGATCAATTTCGATTCCTGGCGAAGCTAATGGTAACGTTGGAAAGTGAATTAGAAAGTATTTACACTTAAAACTATTATTTCTCCGTTACAAAGAACATGACCCCAGCGGAAGTTTACTAAAATGGTACAAAAAGAAGTTTGCTCTCTCTCGTCAAAATTGAATAAAAACGAGAGACTAAGGAGAGAATCTTTTCCATCCCCAAAGAGGATAGGTTGGAATATGATCCTCAAAAGGGAAAACTAGTGTGATAGGGCACAGTTTCCAGTAACTTTGGTATAAAGATGAGAATAGAAATGATAGTAATTTACTGACATCCTTTGGCCTTCTCTTAAGACTGTTCTCCTTGTAAAAAACTGTAGACGATTTTTCCTCAGGTGAGGAGGAGGGTTACAACACAAAAAAGTACATTCTAGGCAACTGTTTTTCAATTTTTTGGAACAATCCAAGGGTAACCTTGGTTACACTCCTAATTTACTAGGAAAGTGTCAAACTTATATCTAACAATTATGTATTGCAACCAATATGCTATGTCCTTCCAGGAAGGTAACTAAAAAATTACAAGAGTATAATCACTGGCTCGGCAGTTTACAATTGGCAACATTGGCAATTTATTCAGACAGTATTTAGGCTACTAATAATTTCACGAAACAAATGCGACTTGTCTATAATTTTAGCAAAACACTCCTAAGAGGAAGCTCATAAGAATCTCAGTGACTATGGCTGTCTCAGACGATGGCAGGAAGATTTAGAAATGGGACAAGTTCATACATGTCAAAATCTTTCATGGATCTCGTTAAATGGACAATTCTGAAGCCTCTAAAGGATGTGGTTTCGCAATAGGAGCAGATTGAAGAGCCAAAAGACAAGCAGAAGAAAAAGTGGAATTATGGTGAAAGGCACACGAGGACAAAAGGGTCTTTATCGTTTTTTTTTTTTTTATTGTGGTCAGTCACCACTTTGGACTGTGCCATATCTAAAAAGACAATAATGACGCTTAAGAGCACCGTTAACAAAGAGGGAAGTAATATTTTGTCAAAAATGATGAAATATCATATTCGCTTTTCCTGAGTCAAAGGCAGCGTACTAGCGCTGACTAAGTAAAGAATGATATGGCTTCTATGTATCATTTATTTGCTTGTTCTTTTCATTTGACCAGACCACTTCCTATGGAAAGAGTGGTCACAGGAACTTTGCAGGAAGCTCATTCGATTGAAAATTGGAAGTTCTAGTCCCAATTTTAAGAGTCAATAATAGCTGGAGGGCAACCATACCCTTCCATCAAGCTTTTAGCTATCCGCTCCTTAACTCCCAGTAGAAAAGCAGAAAATCGAGCATGTTTGATCCTGCGTGTCCAAAAATTTTAAGGGTGATAAGCTAAAACTTCTGAGAATATTTTGGGGGATGTTGAAATAATTAAGAGACACTATAAGCATCCAGGCTATCAAAATGGTGCTTCTGCAACATCTCAGGACTCAGGAACGGCTAAGGGTATTATTTTGAAACCTTTAGGGATTGCTGAGGGGTATAATGAACTAAATCAAAATACACTACGTGTATTAAGATTGTCAAAATGACGTATCTGCAATTATACTAGGATATAAAGTTAAAACTTTCCGTGATTAATGAGGGGATCTGGGTTGTCTGAATGGTACATGTATAATGCCTCAGGAACGGCTGAGGGTATTAAATCGAGACTTTCAGGGAATGTGGAGGGGGGTTCTACGCTAAATCAGAAGACTTTATTTGTATAAGGGTCATCAAAACGGCGTATCCATAACATCTTAGGACGGTGAAAGATATTAAATTGAAACCTGAATGGAATGCTTAAGGGGACATTGAACTAAATAAAAGGCCCTATTTGCATCGAAATTGTTAAAAAAGAGCATCCGCGATACATCAGGAATGGCTAAGGATACTAAGTTGAAACTTTCAGGGAATGCTGAGAGGTATGTTGAGCCAAATCTAGAGGTGTATCTGCAATATTTCAAGAACGGCTAAGGGATAAAATTTTTCAGTGGATGTTGAGGGGAATGCTGAGCCAGAATCAAAAGACTCCAGGCAATTAGGTTCCTGAAATGACGAATATGTATTATCACAGAAACAGCAAAGTAAATTAAGTTAAAACTTTCAGTGAATGTTAAGGGGAATATTGAACTAAACGAAAAGACACTATGTGCATCAGGGTTGTCAAAAAGGCGTATTTGCAATTTTTCGCGAGCGGCTAAGGGTGTTAGGTTGAAATTTTCAGTGAATGTTGATGGAGATGTGAACTAAATAAGAAGCACTCTGCACCCTAAGTTTGTCAATAGGGCGTATCTGCAAGGTTTCGGAAGGTTGCTAAGTTGAAACTTTAGTGTGTGTGTAAAAGACACTATATGGTGATATTAGCCTCATTCTCGGAATAGAAATGGGCTATTGAAATGGAGAAAATCATAGTTCTCGTGCCCTTTTTTTAGAGTTTAAACTAATTGGATGGCAGCCAGGGCCCTTCTCTTGTGTCCTGTTGTCTGACTCACTACCCACAACCCAAAACATAAGATCAAACTTTGAGATAGTCTCTTTATTAAAAATGGTTGAAAGGTTAAACGAGTATATCTCAAAAGATAACTTATCTCCCGCAACCCCTCGGACAAGGGACGTAAATTGGAGGATTTGTCCATTGTTTATACCTTTATTTTTTAATGGAAAAGAGGGGCATGGTTGACCCTGCATGTATAATTATCTCAAATTTTTGGAGATCATATCTTGCGCCAAGAATATCACACAATTGGCTGGGAAGGAGGGGGTTCTTAATGCGGACCAACGAACAATTTGTTCGGAATGAGTATTTTAAGTGAACTCTTACGGATCCTTCATTAGGATAAGATTACCAGATATTCCCAAAAGTGTACTCTGAAAACGACACGCCTGCCCAAGTAAATCAAAACACGTCTCTGTATAACAGATATTTAAAACTTTTTGAAGAATTTTAGAATTGGCTTAAGGAATTGAGTGGAAACTCCGAGAGAGTCTCGGTAAGTCAAGTGGATGTATAATTTTATAAATCTATACATGCAAATTATGCAGGTTTTCGATCAATTCGATTATTACCCCCTTCTCCATCAATCTGAAATTATATAGTAAAACTGCTATTAACATTCGTTGCAAAATCTTGTCCAAAATAAAAACAGCACATCAAAATCTTAATTTTTAAGAAAAAAAACATTCCATGTCTTAACCAATGAAAAAAAGAATGCATAAAAAGAAATGAACAGAAATTAATTTTAAAAATTCCGAAAAACAAGTTTTTCATGCATAAGTGAACAGCTATATTACACAGTTCATGTTAAAGAACTTTAAGTAAGGATTGACTCGGCTCAAAAGTAACCAAAACGCTTAAAAAACTAAATTTTGATACAAATAGGTACATCAGAATAATTGATTTTATATGTTGATTTCAAATATATAAGATTATTTGGTACTCCTGTACTAAACGCACTCTTTTATAACCCAGTCACGAAAACCCGAGGCATCCACTCGACAAAAGCAAAGATTTGACGCTATCTGATGTTGTATAAACAAGTATTCAGGGGTTTCTCACTCTGGGAACTATATTTAAACTGTTTTTTTTTGGTTTAGGGGGGGAGGTACAGGGGGGAAAAAGGTACCTAGTTTAGGTTAGGTTACGTATTTAATATATGCTATGCTTTACCCCCCACCTCCCCCTAATTTGCAAATATATAGCTCAAATTTGTTTCTAAACTATTATATATTCACCCAATTTTATTTTATTTCATTAGCATTAACCTATCTAGCACTAAATAAAAAAGTGTGTTTAGTAAAGGAGTACCGATTATTTAAGCATAGTGTTACCATCAAAAGCCAAGAGCCTGAGAAAATTTGCTTGATTTTCGAAAAAAGGGGTAAACAGACCCAAAATTCAGGCAATATTAAAGAAAATACGCGCCATCAAATTCAGCATATCAGAGAACTGTAAAGGTCTCAAGCTCCCATCTGAAAAGAAAGATCACGAAGAAAGATCACGGATACGTGTTTATTTGTATTGTTTGTTTGTTTTTGTTTTTTCCAAGGGTGATCGTATCGAACCCATGGTCTTGTAACATCGAGAGAGGGCTCATTGAAATGGATATTAAAAATTCTAGTTCCTTTTTTAAGTGACCGAAAAGATTGGAGGATAACTAGCCCCCTCTTGTGCCCCTTTTCCCCAAAGTAATTTGTACAAAACTTTAAGATATCCATTTTGTTTAGCATAGTTTAAAGGTCCAATAACTATCCCTTTTGGAATAACATGAGCCCCCGAGGCCCCTGGGGAAAGGGCTGTAGGTTATGAGATTTGTCATCTGTTTACGTATAGGATTTCTTATTGGAAAGTATGTAGACATTTTTCAGCGGGGGCCGGTTTTGCTTGAGGGATTTTCCTCGGGGAGAACTTTCCGTGAGGAGGGAAGTCTTAGGAGATGATTTCTCCCAAGGAAATTTTACGCTCGGGCAGTTTGATAGAATTCCTATACGAAATTCCCTTTTTCTCTTACTTTCTTTTTGCCGGCTCAATTTTACATGTGTACATGTTCCAGGGTAATTGTCCTGGGGAAATCTTAAGTGGAGTTGTCATTTTCTGAAGGATTTTTCCGCGGGGGAGGTTGCATTTTCCATGGGAGAAATTCTCCATGGGGAAATTTTCCACAGGGGTAGGTATCCATTGAGGGGGGTGGGGACGGAATCTCCTTGAAAATTTTCACGGAGTAGGGGGGTTGTGACATTATTTGAAAATGATAAGAAATTAAGTATTATTCAAATGAAATTATGCCAAGGAAAATTTTCCAGACGGAATCGTCGACAGGAAATTTTCTGGGGAAAAGTTGTGGCGGGAATGAGATTGTCCGGGGGAATTTTCCGGGTTGTGGTACTTTACGTGGGAGCAACTTTTCATGGAGGCATTTTTTGTGGGGAAGGGGATTTTCCATGGAGTCGGAGCCAAACTTTCCGGCATTTTTTAGAAAAACATCAGAAATTAAATAAAAAAAGAAAAAAATCAACTGAAAGTAAGGAGCAACATTAAAATATAAAATTTTGACTCTTTGTCCCAATTCTTTAAAATGACACCTGAAACACAAGGGTTGAAATTTTGCAATTAATTAATGTTGCAAGGTCGCAATTAATTAGACCAAAGACGCATAGAAATACAGTTATATCAAACAGTTCGTGGTAACGAACTGTATGTACGGAGCGACCCGGCTCAATAGTAACCGAAATTCTAAAAAAGGAATTTGATGCTAATACATACATTAAAAGAATGATATTTTTATGCTGATTTCAAATATATAAGTTTCATCAAGTTTAGTTTTACCCATCAAAAGTTACGCGCCTTATATTTCAAAATTTATGCGAAAATTTGCCTTATTTTCGAAAGAAGGATGAAATACCCCCTAAAAGTCATAGAGCTTTAATTAAAATCACACCATAAAATGGAGAGCAACTTGGCCCCCTCCCACGCTCATTTTTTCCAGAGTCACCAAATCAAAATTTTGAGATAGCCATTTTGTTCAAGATGGTCGAACGATATAATAGCTATGTCTTTGAGGATGACTTAATCCCCCACAGTTCCCAGGAAAAGGGCTGTAAGTTATTAACTTTGCCCAATATTTACGTATAGCATTGGTTATTGGGAGGTATACAGACGTTTTCAGGGGGAATACCTTCTTGTAGTGTGGGAGTGGATCGGGAGTTACGTGGAAGGATCCTTCCATAGAAGAAGTTTTCATGGAGGAAGGTTTATTGCTATGAAGGGGAGCTGGATTTTCCAGCATTTTTTAAAAAAGATCTGAAATTAAATAAAAAAAACAAGTTTTCAAAACTTTTGAAAGTTGAAAAACTTTTCAACTGAAAACCTTTCAACATCAGAACTTAAAAAGAACAGAAACTATTACGTACGTGATTGGGTTTGCCCCCGAGTCAATACCTCGCTCTTTACGCTAGAGTTTTTTTTATTAGTTTCAAAAGAGCTATTATTCTAATTAACGGCCTTTGTGATTAAGGGGTCATTTTTAAATAATTGGAAAAAATGGAACTTTAGCGTAAAGAGCGAGGTATTCACTAGGGGGACGAACCTCCCTAATATACGTAATAAAAATATAGGAATATAGAAGTTCGTTACCTAAGTTAATTCGTAAGTTACGTGTATTTATTACTAATAAAACCGTTCGTAAGTAAAATTAAATAACTTTCAAGAAGGACATTTAGCCTAAAAAAGTAAAATTAATATGCAAATTTCGTTCTAATTATTCATGTACGGTGAGCCAAAATCAAAACCAGCATTAATTTAAAAACGTTCAGAAATTAAATAAAAAAAAAACAAGTTTTTTAACTGAAAGTAAGGAGCGACAGTAAAACTTAAAATGAACAGAAATTATTCGGTATATGAAAGGGGCTGTCCCCTCCTCAACGCCTCGCTCTTTATGCTAAAGTTTTTATTGTTTTGAAAAATAGAGTTGTGAGAAAGAGTTAATTTTTATAGTAAAGAGCGAGTCGTTGAGGAGGGGACAGTCCCTTTCATATACGGATTAATTTCTGTTCGTTTTAAGTTTTAATATAGCTCCTTACTTTCAGTTAAGAAAACTTGTTATTTTTATTTAATTATAGTTCAAGCTCAGAACGAAGAGAAATTACCATTAGTGAATAAATGAGACCCCAAAAGAACAGGAGTTGCAATGAATAATCCAGTCCGACTTAAAATGAAGAAAAATTAGGGTTATTCTTCCGTATACCCGTAATTCTTCCAAAGGCGAGAGTGTCTTTTGCGCTTTACTGAAAAATTATGTACTTCGAGAATTTTTTTTTTTTTTTTTTGTCATTACATGAAAATCAAAAATATCCTATATTAGGGCTAATCAGGCTCTACAAATAAATTTGAAGTTACCTATCTCTTTCCTTCCTTCTCGATTAGGTCTGGAATTTACTATGGATCAGGGAGGTAAAGGTCCCCCTCCTTTTCAGACCCCCGTTTGTCCTTTTCCCAGCTGAAAATGAGTGTCTTTAGTATACATTTGCCTTATTTTACTTTATATATCTGTTCTCGTTTTTCACTTGGTCATTCTCACTTGATTTGAAAAAAAAACTGGCTACATCTTTGCCCCCTCCCAAGATTTTGAAAAAATTACGCGCCTGCTCTCAAAGCGTCTAAAGAACTTTTAAAATACATTTAACTTTCAGTAATGCCCAAATGAAACTCCAGGTTTTAAAAGGCTTAGGGGTGTTTGCCCTTCTCTGATTTGGGATAAATCTTTTTCGTTTTAAGTTTGAAGCAGTTACCTATTTTAACTTCCATTTTTTGTCTGGGTTTCATTTATTAATTGATAGTGACATCTATTCATTTTAATTTTGGATAATTACATGACCTTATTTCTACTCTTCTTTGGTTTGATATAGCTCTTCATTTTCTTTGAAAAACCTTTTTTTAACGTCTCCTATGTTTTATTTATATACTAACTTTACGAAAGGGGGACATCCCTTCCTCCATCAAAAAGAGGGGTAGGGATAATCTCGATTAAAATTGTAGCGTCAATTTAAGCATGTCCGAGAGACCATGATCCTTTGATAAAATTTGAAATTAGGGACTTTTTGGTATCTTAGAAAGTAGCGGACTTCCCTAAATAAAACGTTCAGGACTGGTTCTAGATGTTCATTTATTGCAAAAGAAGGCATTTTAAAGTAACCGAGTCTACCCTCCTCTCTTAGAAAGGGCACCGACCATTGATGGCCTTGGATCAACTCTGTGAAAATGACTAACATTGATCCCCAGGAGCTTGTATGCCAAGAATTGACTTGCTCTGTTTGGTTAATATTAATGCTAAATCCTCCAATTATTAAGCCAACATTTTGTTTATAGTGTCCTTCACTCTTCAGTACTCTCATGCCAAGTATTAAAATCTTTGAGAACATCGTAGAAAATCATTGAAAGAAAATAGAATCTACTTGTCTCCTTGTATAGATAGACTAAAGTACTGTTCAAGATATGGAAGAAGGAATTTTTCTAGCTGAGAGCAGAAGTTGACACTGTAAATTTTTTTACCCCCCATTACTTCTATTGTCATGAGAACAAAAGGTATTAGCAATACGAAATTCTAAGATATTGATAGAATATATAAGTGAAAGAATATATTGAGTGATTTTAAACATAAAAGAAAGCGTTTTTTTTGTATCTTTGATATCCAATAGCATAACCATAGGGTATAGATCGTTGATTCAGAAATCATTATGATACAAATTTCTATTTTGCTATCCCTAATCCTCATATGTTCGACACCAGTCAGGAAATACATGATTTGGTAATATCCCCATTCTTCCGGGACTTAGACAGGGGGGGGGGGTCGCCATATCTTTATAATGCTTGTTTATGCCCTGTGCTAACTAATATTTTACTGTCGTGTTTTACGGGTCTAACTAATTTCTGTTGCATATGCAGATGATCTGTTACTTCTTAGCCGTTCAAAGGCTAGCTTTTTCAAATCGACCCAGTTCGCTTATAAGCTGTTTGAAAAAGGTGGTCTGATGCTAAAGGCTGAAAAGTTTGAATATTTAGTCTTTAATCCCAAGCACCGAAGTAGTGATCTAAGTTGTGGTTCTTTTTCAGTTATTAAATAAAAAAAAAACAAGTTTTTTTAAACTGAAAGTAAGGAGCGACATTAAAACTTAAAACGAACAGATATTATTCCGTATATGAAAGGGGCTGTCCCCTCCTCAACGCCTCGCTCTTTACGCTAAAGTTTTTTTTATTTAAAAAAAAATAGAGTTGTGAGAAAGTCAAACTTTAGCTTAAAGAGCAAGGCATTGAGGAGGGGACAGCCCCTTTCATATACGGAATAATTTCTGTTCGTTTTAAGTTTTAATTTTGCTCCTTACTTTCAGTTAAAAAAACTTTTTTTTTATTTAATTTTTGAACGTTTTTGAATAAATGCAGGTTTTGATCTTGGCTCACAGTACATGAATAATTAAAACAAAATTTTCATATTAATTTACTTTTATTTGGTAAATGGCTTTCTCAAAACTTGTTTCATTTTATTTACGAACGTTTTTATTAGTAATAAATATACGTAACTTACGAATTAACTTACGTAACGAACTTCTATATTCATATATTTTTAATACGTATATTAGAGGGTTCGCCACCTAGTTAATACCTTGCTCTTTAAGTGAAAGTTCGAATTTTGTTCCAATTCTTTAAAAATGACCGCTTAATAACAAAGGCGGTTAATTGGAATAAATAGCTCTTATGAAAGTACTAAAAAATATCTGGCTTAAAGAGTGAGGTATTGACTAGGGGGTGAACCCAATCATATATGTAATATTTTCTGTTCGTTTAAAGTTTTGATGTTGCTGCTGTTGCAGTTGAAAAACTTGTTTTTTTATATTTAATTTCTGATCTTTTTTTAAATAATGCTGGGAAGTCCGGCGTCCCCTTTGTTGAAACCTTTGTTTGATGTATTTGTTGTGTGTGTGTTTTTTTTAAGTGTTTGTTTTCGCCCTTAGTGTAATTGTTGCAATTTTTGAACTGATTGATGATTTAGTCTCTTTTCGTAGAAATAAAAAAAACAAGTTTTTTTTTAACTGAAAGTAAGGAGCGACATTAAAACTTAAAATGAACAGAAATTATTCCGTATATGAAAAGGGCTGTCCCCTGCTCAACGCCTTGCTCTTTACGCTAAAGTTTTTTATTGTTAAAAAAAATAGAGTTGTGAGAAAGTCAAACTTTAGCATAAAGAGCAAGGTGATGAGGAGGGGACAGCCCCTTTCATATAAGGAATAATTCCTGTTCGTTTTAAGTTTTAATGTCGCTCCTTACTTTCAGTTAAAAAAACTTGTTTTTTTTATTTAGTTTTTGAACGTTTTTGAATAAATGCAGGTTTTGATCTTGGCTCACAGTACTCGAATAATTAAAACAAAATTTTAATATTAATTTACTTTTATTTGGTTAAATGGCTTTCTCGAAACTTGTTTCATTTTATTTACTAACGTTTTTATTAGTAATAAATATACGTAACTTACGAAATAATTTACGTAACGAAGTTCTATATTCATATATTTTTAATACGTATATTAGGGGGTTCACCCCCTAGTCAATACCTTGCTCTTTACGTGAAAGTTCGAATTTTGTTCCAATTCTTCAAAACTGACCGCTTAATCACAAAGGCCGTTAATTAGAATAAATAGGTCTTATGAAAGCACTAAAAATTCTCTGGCTTAAAGAGTGAGGTATTGACTAGGGGATGAACCCAATCATATATGTAATATTTTCTATTTGTTTAAAGTTTTGATGTTGCTGCTTTTGCAGTTGAAAAACTTGTTTTTTTATATTTAATTTCTGATTTTTTTTAAATAATGCTGGGAAGTCCGGCGTCCCCTTTGTTGAAACCCTTGGTCCCAGTTTTGTCAGATAAATGTCCCTCCCAGATTCATTTCTTTGGGCCCCTTAATTATTTTCCTTCCTTAAGTAATAAATATTAATTTTCCTATTTTTATTTGACGCCATTTTGGGTCCTCTTAACTGCGTACGTGTTTAATAGACCACGAGGGAGAAATTGCGCAGCTAGGGAGATTGGCCAGTACATTAGTAGTCCTGGGATTGGCTGGAATGATTCATTTACCACCCTAGTAACCCCAGCCGAGCACGCGGCTAGCGAGCTGGCAGGAAGTGTCCATTTTTTCAGTCAGTTCATTTTATAACGCATGATTGTGAATATAGTAAGAATTTTTCTATGTACTGTTTTTAACTTTTCAGCTTAGGTCGAAACTAAAGGGTTAATTAGAAAATCTTATTGGTAAAGTTTGGCTTTAAATGTGGCTATAGACCATATGATCACGTTAGTATAAAGGAGCCGTTGGAGTAACCGCGGAAATCCCACTAATTTGGGGCCAAAGAGGGATCGTCCTACTTCAGTAAGTGGCATAGCAACTCTTTGTGCCATTTTCGCCTTTAAAAGTGGTGACCCCGCACAATAATCCTCCAATAAGTGGTGGCAGCGAGTTAAGGTCCTATCAGTAAATCTGATAAATAAAAGAATTCCGCGCTTTCAAAGAGACAGGGTAATTTAGCCTACAGAAGTAGCCTATTGTAGTTACAGAGGCTATATATAAAAATCGTAAGGAGAAAATTTTTATCTGAGCTGTGCCTAGTCGGATAATAATAGGAATAAAATTTAATAATCAATAAATCGCGTGAACAATTAACTTGTCAGACAAGGGAGGCCGAGCCACCCACAGATAATCGACAAATTAAAAGGAAATAATTTTTCACAAAAGGAGAAAAAGAAACATTGATAAAAGGATTTGCATTTGAACGAAAGACGTTAAATAAACCTTAAAATAATGGTGGACAAACGAAGAATTCAGACAAGATCTACCGCGGTAAAACAAAAAGAGGATTCAGACACACAATTATATGCGACTCCTGCTGGAAAAACCCTAAGAAAAACACCATCAGATAGAACCATATATCACTCAACAGATGAAATAGACATTGCGGAGACATGTGAAGAGGATATCTTCAAACCAAAATCAGTAATAGAGCGATCCCCGGTACGAACTACAGAAGAAGAGAAAAGTCTAAAACAAGTGCAGAAAGAATTACTCGCAGATAGAGAAATCCAAACAAAAGAAACAGTGGCGATAATACATGAGGAAAAATTATTACATGAAAGAACGGGTATAACAAAACAAACTCACCCTTCAAAGAAGGTACAAAAAGTAGGGGAGTCGCGGGGAGAAGAAAATATTATACAACGAGCAGACTCAGAAAACTAGTTAAGAGAAGATAATAACAGTGAGATTCAAAGTAGGCCAAGTAGCAGAAGTAGTAGAAGTTCAATTTCCAGCAGGAGCTCACGAAAAAGCAGTCAAACAGATATGACGCAACAACTTTTAAATTACATAGAGAATGA
>JAQQPU010015791.1:6259-20758 GCA_029168905.1 Artemia sp. Kazakhstan ARC1039
TGCTCTCCGCCTCTAGATTTCGAAAAAAAAAACTGTTTTGTATTTTTATTGAAAAATACTTTTTTTGTATCTTCATTGATAAGACTGAAAAAGAGCTAACTTGTCCACTTCCCGGATTTGGAAATATAATCCCTCCCCCACCTATACTTTCGTGAATCCGTGTCCGTATGAACTTTTCTGGTTTGTTGTTTTCTTATTAATTAGAGGTTCCTCCCATTTTGATGGCGGGCTCATGTGGAATGCGTCGTTCGGATAAAATATGAAAGGATTTATTTTATATCCTAAAAGATTTATCAAATACCGAAAAAGTACAAAAAAAAGTTTTTTTTTCTGAAGTCACGACAACCTCGGGCTTTCATCTTTAGTCTTAAACAATTTAATTTTTTGGGTTAGCAAGAACTTTTTATTTACCTTTACTAGATACTACATGTTCCTCAAACCTTAAGTTCTGATCATATCGGGATGCATATTTCATGTGTTTACCTTTCCTCTCTTTCGTCTATGTTTTAATTTTTCGTTTATATTTAACCTCTCGGAAGAGATCTAGCTTTTCGAGGAAATTGGGGATAGAGAGTGAATCCCTGAATAGACTTGCGTGGATGAAGAGAGTCCGCAGCTATTTTGGCCTAAGGGGGTTTGGTGAGGTAAGGTGAATCTTTATTAATACAAATAGTTCTAAAAAAATTCCCACTCTAATCAACAGAGAGCAGAGTTTGATGCATCAGCATGGAACATAACATAGAACATAGATAAAACATCAGATCAAATTAATACTTCGAGCTAATACATCTTCAGGAAAAAGTGAGAGTAAATCAAGAAAACAAGCAGTAAAAGTTGACAAATTCAGACAGTTCTTGTACGAAATGTCAGTAAAGAGCGACTTGGCCCAATAGTAACCGACACTAAGAAACCGAATTTTCATTATAATTTATACATAAAAAGAATTGGCGTTTTATGCTGATTCCAAATGTGTAAAATCCATTAAGTTTAATTTTACCCATGAAAAGATACAAGCCTGAACAAATTTGGCTGATCTTTGAAAAAGGGTAATACACCCAAAAATCCAAATGATCTTTATGAAAATCACACCATCAGATTCCTCATATTAGAGAACCCGACTGTGTAGGTTTCAAGATCCTATTCGTAAGAATATTGAATTATGTTTGTTGTTTTTTTCCCAGAAGTGATCGTACCCACCCAAGGGTCCTAGAAAACTGGGAGAGGGTTTATTCAAACGAAATTGAAAAGTTCCAGTGCTTTCTTTAGTGAGCAAAAAGATTGGAGGGCAATTAGTCCCCCTCCCACTCTGCCTGTTCCTCAAAGGCATCCGATCAAATTTTGAGATAGTCATTTAGATCAGCATAGTTGAAAGGTCCAATAACTGTGGCTTTGGAGAAAAGTCCCCCCCCCCTATCCTCTTGGGAAGGGCTGTAAGTAGTACAATTTATCCATTGTTCACATATAGTAGGCCTATTTGTTATTGGAGAAATGTACGGAATTCTTTTTTGGTGGGGGAGGGTTTCCGGTGGGCGAAGGAGATTTTTCACGGGGGGAATTTTCCCCGGGTAGGATAGTTTCCTTGGAAAATTTTACACGGTAAGAGCAAAGAGGGTTTCCTGGGATGAGTTAAAAACAGTCAAAAGTAATATAAAAAACAAGTTTTTCCAACATAAAGTAAGGAGCAATATTAAATCTTAAAACGACCAAAAATCGTTCTGTGTATAAGGGTGGCTACCCCTTCCTCAACCCTCGCTCTTTACACTTAAGACTTAAAGTTCTTTAAAAATATTTTTAATTTGAATTCAGCGGCCCTCGTTTTTAGCAGTTTTTCTTAAAGAACTATCACAAGAAGTCAAACTTTTGCGTAAAGAGTGAGGGCTGAGGAAGAGGTAGCCCCCCTTAGGCTATATACGGGATAATTTCTGTTGGCTTTAAGTTTCAATGTTTCTCCTTGCTTTCAGGTGAAAAAACTTATTTGAAAAAAATTTAATTAGCAGTAAAGACTTCACGTTTTTCATCATATTTGCGGCAAAGCGATGGAATATCAATTATATATTGCATTGGTTATTGCATGTACAACCAATAGAACTAGAATACTTCCTAATAGAGAGGGGCGTTATTTTAGCAAAATACAGGGGTTGTGACCAGGGATGTACGCAGGTGATGGTCTTGGGGCTCGCCCTCTCCCCAAAACTTTAAATATCTCTGATTTTTGGACTTCTTATTCAAATTCTCAAATATTATTCACTTCCCTCCTCCCCTCGAAACATTTCTGCTTACGTGTCTGGCTGCGGCAGCTCTTAAGGTTAAAAAAATTCTTGAAAATGTGCCATAAAAGGAATGTTTCCTAAGATTGGAGTACAAATGGGTTCTAAACAGTATTGGTTCTCTAGAAAAATAATCAACTTATGAACCCCCCCCCTCCGGGATGAGCTTATCGCTTGCTCTGTAAGCAGACAGTATAGAGGGGGCTTTAGCCCTCTTCCCAATAGCTTGAATAGTTGACTCATCCTCATATCTGTCTCTTGTTGGCAGGGATTCGCCCAGATATTTATTCTATACCTCATTGACGTAGTTTTCCTGAACATTTTTTTGGAGAATTACGGGAGAATAACGATACGGTGATTTTCCCCAAAACACGATAAGACTGACATTATTCAAAATAGATTTTCTTCGCCAATAACAGCTAGAAAAATGTTCGTAAGTTCTTCAAACAACGTCTCATTACGATATGCAGTGCGAATATTTTGGGACATTGGTTTTAGTAATATCGTTCCCTTGGATACCTTCTTCCTTATAATTAAAACCAAGCCAGTCTGTTTTCATTTTATGCGAGAAACCGCTCATCAAAACTGAATTTTTGGCGAGTTCTGCCAAGTCTGGCCCATTGAGTTTCCACATTTGGGTGGCAATTGAGTATTCTTCCATTAAAGGTTCTATCGTCAAATGAAATAGCAGGGGATCATCAGTAGAGAGACTTATCTTCAAGCCTCTATTCAAAAACTCCTTTAGTGGATTTCTGGAATAGTTAAAAAACAGTAGGTTGTTTGATATAGGTGACATAGCTATCTCAATTTCACTAAGATAATATAAACACTCAAGACTAGGGGCCTTCCTCAGCATTTTGCCGTGAGAGATATTTTCTGCTAAAAGAAAACTGACCGCCAAGTCTTTACCTGGCCCAGCTTCTCCGCAATGAGCACGGAACGTAAAAGTATTAAGGCCACGGTCTTCCCTGAATTGATTTAGCACACAAAAGTTTGCATAAGTATAGTATGCATAGTAACAGTAATTTGGGTTTTCTGTTGAAGTCCACTCTTCTGGAGTAAGGATTTCACAGCCAAAATTATCTTGTTCTGGTGTCGATTCATTGTCAACAGAATCGAAACCAACAACATGCTGTAAGAAACGATGTAGCTCTGAGTGATTTGACGGATTGTTGGTGACTTCAAACAATGGTCTAAAAATATTATCTATAACTGATTGGAAGTTAGCAACAGTGTCATTTGATCTAAGAATATCATACACTCTTGGTATTTGCACCAACCAAATTAGATTCTTTGAATGGACATCCCATTTGATCACCCAACGAGCAACCTTGTCCCATTCTTCAACTGATTTCCCAGCTACGGACATCCGCATCTGAGCGCTCTGATATTGAGATTCTTTTAAGTCATTCATCACTTCCTTTATAATACTCCCAAAATATTCGCCTTCTATGTAGGCGTCTATTTTTAGAAAAATTTCTCGTAGCCTGCTATTACCAGCCGGGTTATACTTTTTATTGAATTTGTCGAAACGATGCAAAATATTTCTATCACATTGCATATCCAAGGAATCGACAGTCAAATCTGGGTGAGTTAACTTCAAATCGTCAAACACTTCTTTCAATGTTTTAATGTTACCATCTTCATCAACGTCCACCACCCGATTGCCTTCTTGACGCAATTTCTTTTTCATAGAACTAAGCAAATGCTTGTGATTCATGCATGCAGCGGCGTGAACATGTGCATCAACCTTTTGTGTGTTATAGAAGTCTCTGTATGGGATAGATATCTGTTCAGAAACTTCTTGCTGCTCGTTCAGCAATTCATTTATGTGATACTTGTGATTCAACAATTTTAAACAACGATAGCTGAAGGTCTTCAAAGGTCCATTAGCAATCATGGTGTAAAGAAGCTGCAGATCCTTCCTAAAGGTTTCAACGTCAACATAGTCATATCTCACTGCTCTGTTGCCAGTTACGTCTTTTTCACTAGTTTAAACATGGAAGTCACCAATTTGGTAAGCGATAGGACTATTGGCTGGTGAAAAGTCAGATGTTTTGCAATGTTCTTCCAAGTTGGAAGGGCCGTTAATAGGGTAGTCTTCTTCACTCGTGAGTTCTTGACGAGCTGCAATTTTTTATAAGTCAAGTCTTGTCGCTTTGTTTGGAGTTTCACTTATCTTCTTAGCGAGTTTTTTGTCTTTAGCACAATCTAAGAACCTTCCAGCAAGTTTGGGAATCGACTGATTTGCAATGTGCATGTAGCGATGCTGCAAACCTAGTGCTTGCACCAAAAGACATGAAGAGGCTCTGAACTCTTCGCCAAAAATTGATCTTTTGTCTTCAGGAACAATTTTAATTTTCTGAAATTCAATTCTCTCTTCAAATGACTTATCTCCTTCGTCTTTTTTGATACCAGGACGCTCAAGTTTGATATTCTGGTCACTGGTACAGTTTTTTCTTTTTTGGTTTACGGATCCGGGTTGCAGCAGTAGCTAGCAACCTAGTAAGAGACGACCACGTCCAATGTTAAGAAGTATAAAAACCCATAACTCCTAAAAAAAGTCAGATCAAAACAAAATGTACACCTTTAGAACCGCCGTGTCCGAAACCCCTGTATAGGAAACTTTCTGTCCCTTGGCTTGAACAACAAGGGAAATATATTGGCTAGAAAATCAAGAAAAGTGGCAGCTACTACAACATTCTGCCTAAACGGGATATTTTTTTCTGTTTTTCTTTCTTTTCCACAAATAGCCTGGCACTGGAACATCATAGAGAGTTGTTCAATGGCTCATTTTAAAGGACATTAATTGGTTTAAAAACCTTTTGTAACTAAAACAAATTATTTTTTAAACAGAATAAACTTTTCCACTAAAAAATGCATTTTTAATGTCTTTTCATGCTGAAGTCTTTACAAAGATATTTGATTTTTGAAGCAATCAAACAGTTCGTGGTAAAGTTATATTAAATACCAGCGGTAAGATTTGAACCCACGCCTCCGAAGAGACTGATGGCTAATTTATAATAAAGAACTACCTCTTGCCTATACTAAATTTTATGCGCCACTTAGTTATAGTATAGGTTAGTAATTACACATATAGCTTGGTACTGGTACAGTAAAGACTGAAGTTCGATTTCACGTTGAGGGGAATTTTTAATATGTTGACTTTAAATATAACTGTACAAGCCTATACTATAGTTAAGTTGTCTATACAAGTTTGTATAGGCAAGAGTTCTTTTTAATACATAGACTCCTTTTAATACTTCAATTACTATGGGCTACAGTTTTTTCTTTAATGTAATTACAAACAGGAAAAAGCCTATGGTGTTTTCTTAATTGGAAAAGTAAGAGACGACCTGGCTACAACCTACGATTATGACATCATTGATCAATCTTTGACCTGAAATTATAATCTTATTTTAGTTACTATGGGCTGAAAGTTCGTTCTTTGACCTGAATATCGAACTTGAGCAGCCTGGTATCAAAAAAGACGAAGGAGATAATTCATTTGAAGAAAGAATTGAATTTCGGAAAATTAAAATTGTTCCTGATGACAAAAGATCAATTTTTGGCAAAGAGTTCAGAGCCTCTTCATGTCTTTTGGTGCAAGCACTAGGTTTGCAGCATCGCTACATGCATATTGCAAATCAGTCGATTCCCAAACTTGCAGAAAGGTTCTTAGACTGTGCTAAAGACAAAAAACTCGCTAAGAAGATAGGTGAAACTCCAAACAAATCAGCCTTGATGCAAGCTCTAGGTTTGCGATATCGCTACATGCACATTGCAAATCAGTCGATTCCCAAACTTGCAGAAAGGTTCTTAGATTTTGCTAAAGACAAAAACTCGCTAAGAAGATAGGTGAAACTCCAAACAAAGTGACAAAACTTGACTTATTAAAAAGTATAGCACGTCAAGAACTCACGATTGAAGAAGACTACCCTAAACAGCCCTTCCAACTTGGAAGAACATTGCAAACTATCTGACTCTTCAGCAGCCAATAGTCATTTAAATGCTGTCTTCCATGTATACACCAGTGAAAAAGACGTAACTGGTAATAGAGCAATGAGATATGACTATGTTGACGTTGAAATCTTTAGGAAGGATCTGCAGCTTCTTTACACCATGATTGTTAATGAACCTTTGAAGACCTTCAGCTATCGTCGTATAAAATTCTTGAATCACAAGTATCACATGCATGAATTGCTGAACGAGCAGCAAGAAGTTCCTGAAAAGATATCTATCCCATACAGAGACTTCTATAACATACAAAATGTTGATACACATATTCACGCCGCTGTATTACGCTGTTACTGCATTCTTACTGTAGAGCGACTCGAACTTCTATCTTCCTTCTCAGGAGGAGAGCTCACTAGCCACTGCGCTAAAGAAACTAATGATACGTTAGTAATCATAAGTTTGATGATATGTCTGGACATTTCTCGCGCAGTCACATTGTACCGTGAGTAAAACGCGATGTATTTAAAATACCAAAATAAAGTTCCTTCTTTCTAAAGATAATTCCGACTCCCTATAATTAAGTTAAACCTAGTTTCAAAAATGAAAAGTCCTTAATCAGCAAAGAAAAAACTGCAGTTAGCCTCAGACAAAGAACGGCGCTATCCAAGCTTTGGATTTCGCTACGACAGTGAGCAATAAAAAAGGTGCTACGCACAATATTTCTAAGGAAGTTTAAATGATAAGAACCGTGTGATCGTTTGAATCATCAGAAATATTTAAAACAATTTATTGGACGAAGGGTTCGCATCCTTGGGTCACTCGAGCCAATTGTGAGCCAGTTCTCACAGCGCAGGACAAAAAAAAAACTACATTTGATTGTGGGGTAAAAGTGCTTTTTGAAGATATTCGTAATTCAGAATCAGGACCACTTAGATAGAATTATTTCGGCTTACGTTCTTTGCAATTCTTTGATTGTTGTATCTCGGTCACCATTGTTGTCGTTTGAAGTGACTCTCCGCTGTTCACCTAAATATGTAAGTCTCAATAAATCTATTGTTTTTTACCTGTGTTTATTTCATTTTATATGTCTGCATCTAGTCGGATAACAGGTAATTAGTTCGCAAATCTCCAAGGACGTTCCCAGGGAATCTGATCTCCAGATAGCTCGAAGAAAAGAGAATCACATTTATATGGCTACACACCATATTTTCTCCCATTAATTGAGGGTGGCGCAAGCCTTGTTGGGTCAATCTTTAGCGCTATAAGCGGCGCTTTCGGAGGACTTGTGTAAGTTCACGGCTTTTGATCATAATATTACATTTGACGCGGTCAATATTTTTGACCACAATTAAGCCCAGTCCCTTTCTTTTATAGCCACATTTACATAGCCACACACATAAAACTCATTGCTACAAATGGCACGGTCGGAAATTGGAGGAAAACTTGCGAACTAATTAGGCTATAAAACTTTGTAATTTAAATTTAATTATTGGAGAGATACAGACACATAAGTAAAGTGATTAGGCCTATAACCGCTAAGCTACCACAGGAAACCCTTAAAATATCTCATAGGAGGTAATAGCCTCTCCCAAAATAGGTTAAGTGAAAAAATAAATTTATTTTGAGTTGATTCTAACACAAAAAAAATGTCTGAAGATTTAGAAGAACAATTAATGGCGCAAAAGTGTGTCGCGAAAAATATAGAAATAGCAAAATCTATCCCGGAGTACAATGGTCAATCAGATATTGACGAATTTAATATCTAATTGGCCCAGTTTGTACAACTAACAAAATCAGAGCTAGAAGCGTTAGTCGACATGCTCCTACTACGATTAAAAGGCCAGGCCTTAACCTTTCTAAAACAGATTGAACATACCATAGGCAATAACGCCAACTTGCCGATAAATACGGTTGATAAATTGTTAAAAGCATTTAAAGATAGATTTATCGAAACCAGTTCCATAAATAAATTAAAACACGGAACGGTGAGCTTTGACTATTCACAAAATATATACGCATTTCGCATTTCGGTAGAGGCAAAATACGGAAGTAGTTCTGGGTAACTGTATGAAAAAGTCATACTAAATACTTTTTTGCAAGGGCTACCCCCAAAACTATATAGAGTGGTAATATCCAAAAATATTCAGACGTTGGATCTCGCAGTTCAGGAGGTAGGGCGATTGATCGAAGTCGACACGATGGTCACAAATCACAGTAAAGCAAAAATAAATAGCCTAGGGGATTCAAATGCGAACATAAACTTCAAGTGCGATCAGGCGTCCCCCAATTTCTTTTCAAGGGATAACTCCCCAGTGCCACAAAGAAATAAAACGCAAGAACCCGCTAGGCAGAAAACAGTACGTTTTCACCCTGTCAAACAATCCAATTATGAAAATAACCATACAATAATAAGATGCTATAATTGCAATCGACCTTGGCACATCGCGAAAGTGTACCATTATGTCCCCAACTGCATACCAAGAATTGCTGTCGGCAGTAGGCAAAATTATGGCAACCATTTGTTCGAAAGAACAAGTTTTAGCGCCGGTAGTGCACTAGGCTATAACCAGGGAAGATTGCGCCAAGCAGTACACTACAACACGTACCAACCAAATTTGTATAACCCTCCCCCCAACAGACAAATTAATTACCGATTTGAAAACCCAAATACTCGCCAAAGCCAATATAATGCGAGAATGCTATATAGAAATCACGAAAATTTGCCGATGGGAAATGAAAATTTTGCAAGCCGACGGCATTGGCAGTCAGCGCCAGCAAGCGGCACTGACACAGGACATCCACATTACCATAATAATAAATGGCGAAGGCAGACAGACGTAAATCAATTAGATATGCCTACTGAAACTCATACGTCTGAATATCTATTACAGGCACCGACACATGAAATAAATCCTCAGGGAAACGTTTCAGGCCCCTCAGAAATATGAATTGGACCCAGAGGGTGCCCAGAATATTTAATAGGTCCAAAACAATGGTAGTGCCGTCTTGTAGTGATAATAATAACAAGTTACCTAAATTTAATGATTTTTGTGTAGAAAACGTTTACATTAAAGCTTTGATTGACTCTGGTGCAACGATTAGTATCATAAACTCATGCGTATTTAATATTTTGCCTCTGCATATTAGGCAACAGAGGAACCCTAATAATCCCAATTTAACTAGTGTGACAGGGCATAAATTGGATGTAAGAGGTTAAATTTGCCTAATGTAAAAAGGGACAATAGGATATTTACGACAAATTTTATAATATGCGATAACTTTCCGTACGAAGCAATTATAGGCGCAAATTTTTTAAGGTCCAATAGAGTACTATTAGACGTAGCAAACGAGAGGCTTGTCTACCCGGCTAAGGTAGGGGAAGAAATTTCTACCTTAAGAAATCGTAACAGAGAAGACGAAGACAACGTAACAGTAAACAAGATTTCTGACGGTATAATGTCGCAATCTTTTGAACCTCATGTCTCGCAAGGAGGAAAAGGAATCATCAGAAACTTGTCTAATTATTCTGAAAGACATTGCAGAGATGAAGTAAGTTTAAAAAATGAGGGTATTGAATCTGCGAAAATAAAAATAGGAGATATGCGACATTACAGGTCAAACGAAATTAAGAAAATAGCGGAATTATGGAAAAACATAGTAAAACCCAACTTGACGCCGCAAGATGCCGCAATAGCGCAGCATAGCGCCAGTATGAATCTAATAAACAATGAAAATAAAGAGCAATATTATGGATTCGCGATAAGGAAAGCAAAAGTCCCTCCCAAAACGATGCAAAAAATTGAAATATCACAGATGATTGAGCCAGTGGTTAGCAAATCCGAAATATGGTTTGCGACCCCATCTGAAATTCCCGAAAATCTGCTATGCGAGGAACAGATCATATCTTATGACAAAGGAGAAGGTTTTATTTGGGTAACTAATAACCACGAAAATGATACAATTACAATAAAAAAGGGGACGTGTTTAGTTCAAATTCAAGTTTTATCAGAGAATGATTTAAATACATGGGAAAATTCTAAAAGAAACCTAGTTAACGGCATTAAAACCTCAAATAACAGGTACCCTCTAACTAAATCGCAATTTTTAAACAAATTTAATATGGATTTTATTACGGACAAGGAACTTAAGAACAAATTATTCGAATTATTATGGAATTTTAAAGATGTGTTTTCTGCATCTGCAGATGACATCGGGCTGATACCATTTTATGAACATTCAATTTTAACGACTGGTAATCCCGTAGCAAAACAGCCATATCGTGTGCCATATAAGCACAAAGAATGGTTAAAAAATAAAATTCATGAATTAGAAAAAAATGAAATTATACGCCCAAGTATAAGTCCGTATAGTGCACCAGTGATCTTAGTACCAAAGAGGAATGGTGATCTTAGACTTGTAGTAGACTATAGAGCCCTTAACAAACAAGTAGTTAGCGATAAATTTCCTCTACCAAGAATAGATGAAATTCTTGACTCAATTTCAAGCAAAAACAAAATTTTTACTTCTTTGGACCTTACCCAAGGCTACCACCAAGTGAAAATAGCCGAAAAAGATGTCCATAAAACTGCATTTTCATCATCTGAATGTGGTTCATATGAATACTTAAGGGTACCATTTGGACTTAAAACAAGTTCAAGCACGCTATGTAGACCCCTATTACACCTGTTAAGAGGATTAAAGAATATAATTCATTTTGTCGACGATGTCATATGCATGGGACAAAATGCTGAACAACACTTAGCAACGTTAGCTAAGGTGTTCGAGAAATTCAGACAGGGCAATTTAAAATGCCGACCTGAGAAAGTAAATTTATTTCGACCCAAAATTAAATTTTTAGGAGTAGTAGTAACACAAGGAGAGATATCCCCAGACCCGGATAAAATAAAATGTGTTGAAAACCTCAAACCCCCCAGAACTATGAAAGAATTAAGAGGAATTTTAGGTCTTACTGGCTACTTTAGAAAATTCGTGCGCAATTACGACCAAATTGCAAAACCCCTCACGGAATTAACTAAAGGGAACTCCCAAAATGTTACCTGGTCCCAGGAAGCTCAAACTTCCCTAGACCGTCTCAAAAAGGCGCTCACTTCTGAACCAATATTATCACTTCCTGATTTCAAAAACTGAGAATTTGTGGTCACAACCGATGCTAGTTCAAAAGGCATTGGGGCTATTCTTTCATAAATAATTCCCATGGGAAACCCTGATCCTTTACAAGGACCTTCTAATAAAAAAAATAGAAAAAGTTATATGCTATTCGAGTAGAACCTTATCAAAGGGCGAAATTAGTTATTCCGCCACAAACTTAGAATTATTATCTATAATCCACCACTTGGACAAATTTAGACACTATTTAATTGGTAGAAAATTTACACTACGATCAGACCATAAAAGCTTGCAGTACCTGCGCACATTTAAAAACCTCACGGGAATTCTAGCTAGATGGATTATGAAAATCCAAGACCTAGATTACGAATTTGAACATTTAAAAGGTTAACAAAACGCAGCTTGCGACTTCTTGAGTAGATACCCAGAAAATATTCCGTCGGAAGCTGAAGAAAATGAAGTTAACGCTATCAATACTAAGAGCAAACATGGACGTAAGAAAAACAAAGTCAAGGACACGGTAAAAGAAAATAAAATTAACCATTGTCCCTTGTCGTTAGAAAATATAAAAAGAAAGCAAAAAACGGACGAAATGTGTTCGGCGCTTATTAATTATTTTGTGAATGACGATGCGTTACCGGATAAATTCAAAACTCTTAGAAAAGAGATAGATAATTTTCACTATGATCTTGATGAAGAAATACTGTGTAGAATCGTGACTGCTGAGACAAAAAGAAATCAAACTTCAATAATACCTGTATTACCACAAAAATTAATAGCACCTGCATTTGAATGTTTTCATTCAGATATAGGTGGACATTTAGTAGTAATGAAAACATTCCATAAATTAAAACAATATTTTTACTTGCCGTCGGCAATGACAAAACTTAAAGAATTTGTAAGTACATGCGAAGCGTTTAACTTAAGAAAAATCCCCCCAGCCTATCCTAATCCTCCAATGGGAAGGATCACGGTAGCAAAGTACCCCTTCGATTTTATCTCATTTGACTTATACGGAACGAGCGAAGGCTTGCCTGTTTCTAGCAGAGGTCATACTTGTATTCTTTCAGTTATAGACCATTTTTCCGGATTTACTTTTGCAAAAGCATTAAAAAATCAAGGTGCTTATGCCACCAGTAAGGCGTTAGCGAAATTATTTTTACAATTTGGCGTTCCAAATAAGGTTTTGAGTGACAACGGAAGCAATTTTGTTTCAAAGGTAACAAAAGACTTTTCTGTAACGTGAGTTTTCTTAATATAGAGAAAATGGTGACAGCTCCGTACCACCCACAAGCTAATGGTAAGATAGAAAATAGGCATAAAATATTTTTGAACGTATTAAGTATTTATACAAAAGACAATAGGAACGACTGGGATAAATTCTTACCTTATTTAACTAACGTAATCAACACTTCTTATTCAGAAACAACTAAGGATAATCCTTTTTATTTACTTTTTGGTCGTGATTTTAGAATCCCGTATAATGAAATTATTGAATCTCGGCAATATTATAATAGCTCGGAAGATTAAAAACTAGAATTCATAAATAGGATGAGGAAAACTTATAAAATAGTTAGGCAAGAGTTGGAAAAATGTAAAATAAGCCAAGAACTAAGAAATCAACCCAAAGTCAAGGGGAGTATAGATTTCAAAGTAGGAAACTGCGTCTACCTAAAGAACGAAGCAAAAACGGAAGGCAAAAAACTTTCCAACAAATATTCTGGACCGTACAGAATAGTCAAAAAGTACGATAACGAATATACTTTTAAAATGGAAAACCCCGATAGTGGAAGAACTCACAAGGCGCATGTTAGCCGAATAAAAAGAGCCAAATTTCCAGAGAGAAGGGTATCACATCCCTCCTCTACTGATTCGTCAGATGCAGAAAATGAGCCCCCTAGATCAAGATTGGCAGAGCTAAAACCCTTTAATTTCAAGCAAGACTATTTCGAGAATGACAGTGATGAGGAAAATTTTGAAGAATTTTTAGCTATGAAAAATCTAGTTATTCCAAAGAAAAAATACCTAATACCAGTAAGAATAAAAACGCCAAAAAGCTCAAAAATTTCATCACCAGAGAGCGCGGGAGAATTAGATTATACAATATCTCCAAAACCCCAATTTTTCCCCGATAGAATTTCGACCCCATGTCCCCCCCAAAAGATTTCCAGACGATATGGTTTCCCGTGCAACACCGATAGAAAGGCCCCTGTCCTTACAGGAGGAATTACACAGAGCTGTAGAAACCTCCGGTATTACGGTAAAGAAAACTTCTCCCAAAGATTCAACTAAAACAAATCTGCGAGAGGCTATGGATTTAATAAATTTCCCCATAAAAACGAGTCAAATTACATTGCCCGAGAATAAAACTCCCAAGGATGACCAGCAAGGTCAATATCATGATATAACTGTGTCCAAGGTCAAACCTAAACAGTGGACTTCATGGAGGGAAACCCTAGTGCAAAAAATGTCCCATCCCCCTGAAGACATGGCATTCAAACAGTGGAGGAACCCCGCAAAAACTCTTGATTCATCCCAAAGCTCTCAAGAATCTTTCAAATCCCCCAAGTTGAAAACTCAAGACGAGGACTTAGGGATAAACCTTCTACTTCCAGGGGAGTAAAAATTTACGAAGGAAGGGCAGGTGATACCTCAAAAAGTGCCACCTCTAAAAGTTCCAATCCGGATTCATCGGAAACTAGTTCCGAAGAGTCTGACGGCGAATCAGACCATATATTAGTTAAAGAAATAGGGAAATCAAGACCAACTTCAGCAGCCGCACACGCGAAACAAACGAAATTAAAAGGGCAAGAATGTTTGAAAAAACAATACAAAAAGTTCGACCTTATTTCGCTAGAAAAACCAAAAAAAAACGCAAGAAACAGAGGAGAAAATAACGACACAGTCAGGTAGAATGGTTAAAAAACCTGACAGATGGAAATATCCCTAATTAATGTAAAGACAAATTTCAAATCCCTTATGAAAATCAACTTGTGATCCACCATAATAAATTTAACAGTGTGCAAGTAAAGTTAACCAAGTCAATATTAATGAAAAAAATAATAATAATACGAGTGAAGTCAAAACATTGGTGATCAGAGAGAAAGGTTGGAACAGAAAATAACCAAAGGTAGGAAGCTCGTGGTCT
>JAQQPU010015792.1:0-20755 GCA_029168905.1 Artemia sp. Kazakhstan ARC1039
TCCTTTTGATACCCGACTGACGATTTACAGAAAAACATACTTCAATGGGAGGGCCGGCACACGTTACGTCATCAACAATTTTTTTAATGTTAGGCTCATATGTGGTAGTATAGCGACCATTCGAATACAGTTTTCTAATTGTTCTTCAGTCAATCGATTCCTGTACTTATTTTAAATGAATGGCATACTGGAAAGCTAACCCTTGCACAGATATATTGAGCTGAATCTTGCTTCACTTGTAAACCAACTTCAAATAAAATTAGACAATCCTGCTTAGGAACAAGTGGCCATATATATCCATGGCTTTAATGAAAGCCATGGATATGGTATTAATGAAAGGTCACATTGAAAATCAATCAGTCCCATCTCCAGGGCAGCGTTCTATTCTTTGACATACTGCATGACGCAAGCATAAAATTCTTCAGTATTAGTCTCTACAAAAGGAAATGTGACAAATTCTGTCATAATCGAGCTGTTTTTGAATTTGATCATTATTTTTGTCTGAAAAACTATTTTTTTCTCAGTTAAATTCTACTTGGGTTTATTTCCATATTTAGGGTTGTCCTAACCTTGGAGGGGCTGCCATTTCCTCAACCTCCAATCTCTATACCAATGCTAACTTTTGCATAATAATTCTTGGAAAAAGGGGGGCTCATATAGGTTCTTTGGTTTTCAGCATAAAGTATAAATTTGCTAAATAAGGTAGAATCAAAACTCCTGTTTTTACAGTGAAGCTCAAATTTTATCAGAATTCTTTGATGTTTTAAAAATGACTTTTCTGTTAAACATTCGTTTGTTTGTTTTTGCCGTAAGTTCACTCAGTCAGCACCAATACTGCACGCTTCATCCTATATTCGTCCATATATTTTTTTTCTGAAAGATGATAGGTCTGGAGTTAAATCCCTTTTCTTTTTTATATCCATTATATTTTTATATCCATAATTTCACGGTAGGTTTTTATTTTCTATCAAATAGTTTAAGTGAGTACAGCAATATATAATTTTGGAACATGACTGTACCAGCTTGGAATTCTTTTTCTAAGAAGACGCTTTCAATAACAGCCCAAGAACATAGGCATGTATGCAAAGGGCAGGGGGCTCTGGGTATGAAAACCAAGCGGACGATTTTGGTGCATTTTTGTCATTTAATAGATTCAAGAAAACCTGAAAAGTTGAAAACAACCTTGAAAACCACGGCGCCATTCTTTGGTGTATATAATATAGACAGTACAAGTGATAAACCCTCGGCTAAAGCAGAAACTTTGGCTGAATGAATTTGATCGATCATAGCACTAAGCTATGTGAAGTCAAGTTGTGATTATTCATTCTTTTTAATAGTTAGGTGTATATACCCGCCCCTCTGCAAGTGTTTTTGTAACCTTCTTTTGGGTGGGACGCCGTTTGTAGTTTAGTTGATTTTTTTTTGTTTTTTGGTTGTATTAAATTGGGATCTTTCAAAATTTTATATACTCTATCCAAGAAAAAGAAATTAACTTTTCTTGTTAAATTCCTTTTCTTCTTTGGAAGCTCATCTCATGGACGGTTTGAAAATCTATGCTTAAATGGCACTTGAGGCGTTAGGTAATTGTTGTTTTGCTGGGTGAAATACCGTAACTTTGCTCCTTGCTTTGCTATTATCTCATACTTCTTGATCTCTAAATTTTCTTTCGACTCATCGCTCATTTGCTAATCTAGGGCCATTGTTTTGATATGATCACCCCTGGGAAAAAGAAAATAAACATGCATTTGTGACTATCCTTCTCCGCTAAAATACGAAATTCACTATTTTTGTCGATAGTATCATTAGGGTTCTCAGACATGGTGAATTCATTGCGTAGTTTTCTCAAGAGCGTATCCTTTCTGGGATATTTAATTGCTTTCCTAAAATTGTACATATTTATATGTTTAGAATCAGCTTTAAAAGTAGTATTGTCGATGCTTATATTGTTATTGAAATTTCGTGTTCAGAGTTATGATTTCTGTTGACAAAGGTCGCTCTTTGTTTATACTTAATACGAACTGTCTGATTTGTTAACTCGAAATTTTCATCCAAAACTCTTAAATACAGGGGTTGTTCCCCGTCATGCTCCCTCATTCCCCTACTAATCCTGCTTTATGTCCAAGCTTAATATTCGTATTTCTACAACTTCGAATTAGATAATCATATCTGAGCCTTTTAAGAGCTTTCTTGGGGTAGTTTAAAATATCAAAAGTGGTTATAGGACATTCGTTTTCCAACTTTTTTATGGAATTTCTAAAAACAAATCTTTTATAGGGGATATCCCCCATCCCATCCGCATAAAGATCCACTATACCCCATGTCTAATAGTTGGCACGCAACTATTCACGAATTTATTCTCGATAGCATTTTTGGCCTGATAAGGGCCAAATTGTTATTTTGTTTCATACAATCTCAGAAAATACCACTTTGCCGTGGCATAATTTCTTTCGTGAAATGAAAAGGACAATAGAACTTTTATTATCCGTTTGAATTACTCCCGTCCCTATATTCAAGGACTACCAGTTCAGTACGATCACCCCTGGTAAAAATAAAATAAGCACCAGCGCTGGTTTAGTGGGGAAGGTTTCTTTTTTTGTAAATTCCATTGTGTTTTTGCAAATGGCCGAAGTCGTTATCCAAAATATGTTGTGTAGTCCAATACTCTATCACCCAATTGAATTTGCAAAGTTTCTGGCTAGTCTTCCTGAGATCACCAGTTAGAATCATGCTAATAGCAGGTGTTTTTCTTACCGTATTTGTTGTTTATTTCTGACATTTTCTAGTGACTCAAAAATGGCAGCTGACAGTCCCCTTCCCTTAGTCGTAAGTGCGTAGACCTTGCTGGTTCTGAATTAAATAATTATTATGTTCGTTATTTTTTGTATTTTATTATGACAGTAGAAGTCAAAATACGTAGATAGGATGACTAAGCGTTTGCGCCTCGTTGGCTATTCACCGTGGCTATGAGAAACATGCCAAGTTATTCATGCAATAAAATTTGCAGGCGGTGGACCAGCAACATTGCCGAAATATCACACTGTTATTCAACTGCCGAACAAAAGAAATTCAAGTATTAAACAAAAGAAATCACCATCGGGTTGGAAGTCCTTCTTTTCAAAGTCAAGAGGACAAAGCAACTCAGCTACCCGAGAGGAACCAAGTTCATCTGCAAAAGGTCACTCAAGAACATTGTCTTCTGTTAGTGCCGGACCCGTTGTTCATATTAGCCGCAAGGTGAGTATATAACTGAAAAAATGAGCTCAGTGCTGTTTTTTGGGAAGTTGGTTTATAGTAAAATGTTCTGGTTAATTATTTTCTAAAAGAGAAAAATCAAAAGAGAAATTCTGAACTTTTTTATAATTTTCCTCTATTTCTTCGTCTTTTTTCACCTTTCAGGCTGTTTTAACCTACTTACACTAAGTTTTTTTATATTTCTAATCTAATCCTTTCTACTCTTTGAGTTTGCATTCTTTTACATATGATTTTTTTCGACGATCTAAAGTCTTCTACTATTAGGCCAGCATTGTTTTTTAAAGGCCTTGTATTATAATTCATCTCTCATGCTTGGATATTCCGGTGAATTCTTATTCCTTTTTTTCACTATTCAGTTTGATTTTTTTTTTATTTTTTGTCTTTAACCTAATTTATAAATACCTTCTTCATTCTTCAATATAAAATCCTCTTAATGCAGTACCTCAATGAGTACGTAATGGAGACCTGTACCAGGCAGCCAAAGGGTTTACCCCTATTGAGTTTCATGATAGTGGGATGAATGAGATAAATTTAGATAACCTTGCTTGGATAATGAAATTCGTTCTCTGATGGCTTACTGATATATGATATATCCAGTTAATTTTAACAACAATTTACATAAAAAAAGCAATACGATTCACCCATAATCAAAGTGTTGACGCGGGGTGAATAACGTAAAAAACACATACATATAACATCATTTAAATTCACTATAATAAATAAGAAAAAATATATAGAGTAATAATAATACTACGGGGCATCAACTACATATTATGGCCACGCCCTGGGGTGACACTCACCAACCAGCAAACAATTACAATCTATTGTGTCATAAAATGGGCCTTGTTACTCTAAATCTAAGTCCTTTGCTCAGATAAAAACTACCTCAAAATCAAAACGTGTCGTTAAAAAAAAACGATTTAATAATTAGTGAATAAAAAACCTTGCTAAGAGAAACATACTAGCAAATATTCAAAATTCCTATGCTATATAACGTGAAATAAGTTATTTCCAAGGAAAATCAAATTGCAAATGTATTTATTTCCTCTCTTTTTGTTCTTTCTCCCTGCTCTCTTTTAATTGCCATGGGTGTTACTGTAAATTTTACTAATTCTTCTGATTAAGAATGCCTTAGTGGAAGGAAGTTTTTTTTTTCTCAGTAGATTTCGTTCCATTAGGAATTGTTTTTATTTTTTAACGGGTTCATACAACAAATACTACCGCAGAATTTAGGATCAAACAAAATTCATATTAAGATTTAATATATTTTGTCTTGTAGTACTCAAATGAACCTAAATGAGTTTACCTCGTCAGGGATATCTTAGACGACTAGAGATCTAGAGCGGATCCAGGATTTTTGTTCGGGGGGGGGGGGGGTTACTAATTTTCGACTCGGTTTTCGACAAATTTTTCTAATTTTTGCTAAAATTTTACTAATTTTTGACTAATTTTCGACTCGGTCAAAAATTTCGGGGGGGGGTCAAACCGGGTAACCCCCCCCCCCTGGATACGGCCTTGCTAGAGATTAAGGAGTTTGAGAGTTAAAAGAAAAGATTACTTCTTGCACAAAACCATTAGGCATACCTGACACTTGAAAATTAGTTGTTTTTTTCGTAAAAGTTATGAAGTGAACCTCTATGCTCTGGGTGCATTTTAGGGTTGTATTTACCTAATAAAATGTGAGAGAACTTGCTTTGAAGAGGAGAAAATTCTTTAAGCTACATTTAGCTTAAAGAATACGGTGCAATATTGTATACTAAATACCATAATGCTGCCATATTATCCAGCTAGAAACTGTATTATTTATATATTTAAATTGTTTAAATGTTTAAAAATACACTGTTCCTGCGAAAAGTTACAAACATTTCCCTTACTCTTTTGCAATATTCCAAGATTTTTGGATACTCTGTTTGGTCTTGAGGGATATCATCTTTTCTTTTTTGTTAAAACCTTTGTCTGTGAGTAAAGTTTGTATTCAGTTCTTGCGTTAATACAAATTACTTGTTTCCTGTCTTGGCAATAAAATGCTTTCATGAAATGAAGAGTTGAGTGTAGATTTTTGCAAAGCGCGGTGGAGGATATCCTGTAATTTTTCATCAAAATTTTGGTTACTTGTTACTGCTTCCCTTTCTTCTTAAGGAAAAGTGTCTTCATTTTGAAAAGTAAAAAAAAGCTAATGGGAATAACAGAAGGAGAAAAAATGGCTTGAGGACTTTCTAAGAGATGTATTCCTTCTTTTATTATTATTGTTCAGGGTAAGTTTTGGTGATAGTAAACACTCGTATACATTTCTCCGTTTTCTGTTTCGGATTGAGAAAAGACTGAAGACCTAGCAAATAGTAAGGATCAGCCTGTTTAAACATTTGAAAGTGTTTAACTTAGTACAAAGCAATATACATATTTATTTCTTTTTAAAGGATCAAGTGACCACGCCAATGATAAGACAAGGGAGCCTGCCCCGACGGCGAAAACTTGGACCAGTTAAAAGTGCAGAATCTCTCAAGGTATCGTGTTCAACATGCTCAAGTAGAAACTCAGAGTGTGTTGAAAGCCCTGCAGTTACAAGTCCACAAGCTGGTGATCTCATATTGGCTTCTGTGGTAACTCAAGAAGATGATTCTCAGCCGGTGGAAATCCGAACCCATAACAGGAGTGCGTCTCATGACTCATATTTTAATATCCTTGTTGAATCAGTGGAAATCAATCATCAGCCGCTGAATGAAGGGGATGAGTCATTTGTGTTGAGTGATATGCAATTAGATAGCACCTTAAATTTAGATAATTCAGATATGAATATGATGTGTAGCGAAGAAATGATGAGAGATAAAAGTCAGGAGGAATCGTGTGTAGCTAGTGATCCAAAACGAACTAAAGTAGAGAAAGAGATAATAAGTGCCCATGTTGCTAGCGCTGTGAACCGGGCTGTATCAGTGACGGGTCTTCAATGCGCTTTCAATCCAGTTTATGAAATCTCCGACAAAAAAAGCGGTGATAGTACACCTGAAAATACAGAGTTTCAAGTTGGTGATATTGTAAGTGAAACAGTAGATCGCAGTGATTCTCTTGATAATATTTCTGTTCACGAGACGACGGAGCAAGAAACTGGAGTCGCCATCTCAGAATGCAGTATTAGCTTACCAGTGACAGTTGATCAAAGTCTTGCCCTTCACACGCGACCTCAAATTGCTGTGAATATTGATTATGAGAACATACTTAGTTCTGTTGACATAAGCGTGCCATATGAAAGTGTTGCTGACTCAGCTCCACCCAGCTATAATGCTGTTATACATGATGAGTTTTATGAAAACATTTTGTATTCAAGCCAGGAGTCATGCGGTCCTTATGATACTTCAGGGTACGAACTGATAAAAAAGGAAAACGTGGAAAGTAAAAACTATGAGCCACTCGTCAAAGAAGAAGTTCGATACGAAGTGCTACAAAGAGAAGATGAAACCTCGTATGAACAATTGCTGGACAATCGTCCGTATGAATGTCTTACTTCCCCAGAAGAGAGACCATACGAGACTTTTGGCACTGAACTCTCTGATACATATGAAAATGTTCAAAATACATATGAAAACATTAAACATTCTGCTAATCAATTAGAATATGAAAATGTCGGAACTGAGCCTAACTTAACATATGAAAACTTACCGCCAGAGCCGGCTCCTAGAAATTCAGTTCCAAAAGATGTTCCATATGAGAATTGTAATGGGAATGCCCCAGAAGACAAGGCTGAAGATAGTGGTATCTCATACGAAAATATTTTAAAAGAGTCTGAATTAAAGGCTATTTTCAAATCTTCAGTGACTGACAATAACTTGTACGAAGATATCTCCGTTTCAGATTTGCATCTTATGCCTTCGCCACCTTCTACAATTGAATCGGAAGAAGTTGTTTATCAGCAAGTTAAAGTGTTAAAAAGATCCATTGAAGAAGTTAACGAAATAATTCGTGAGCCATCCACCGAAAGAAGTTCGATAAAGGACACGCCTTCGATTACACAGAAAATTGAAACTCCCTCGGCGTCTAATGAATGCGGAACGGAGTCGCCAAAATCTGCGGTTTCTGAACCAATTGCGCCAGTGAGCACCCCTCAAGATAACAAACCACTAGACAGGTCTACTTCTGTCTCTGTTGAATTTCCAATACCTTGGAGAGCTAAGAAATCTAAGACAGATGTAAAACCAAAAGTTGTATCCCAGGTCTCAAATCACCCTAGCCAATGTTCTACGCCAAAAACAAAAGAAATCCCTGATAGACCAAAGAAACTTGACCTTTCCAAGTTTGAAGCTGCTGTAATAAAGGGTACTATGGTAACGCCATCTAAGATCAATATCAAAGGTCACATACTTGCCAACGCAGTTTCTGAAACAGAACAGAAACTTTCGACGCCAAAATGTAATGAAGAAAAATCTTGTGGTCTTGTCCGTTCTACAACCAGTCTAGAAAAACTACATGGACGAATAAGTCTAATTGAGTCTCCAGTCACTCCTAACCGCTCTTCCCTCTCGTTAGTACTGGACCCACCAACGTCTGAAAGTAGGAATCGGTGCAGAACGGAATCAGAGCGAAATTCTCATTCGTCTCCTGCTCGTCGGCTTTCGTTTTTGGAGACAGACGAATCAAAGCGACGTGTTGAATCAGAAATAGGAAGGGATTTAATTCACGCGCGTAAGTTTAGAGATGAAATTGTGACGAGAAGGCATGAAGTACCCCCAGCAACCGAATCGAAAGAAAACATCAATCCGAAAATTGACGCTAGACTTGTGGATGGTATTGTATGTGCAAGACCAGCATTGGTAACCCCTGTTACTCGATATGAACGCAAGACGGATAAAAAAGCTAGTGTCAAGGATTTACTGAACCAGTTTGAGGGAGGGAAAGAGGTTGAAGATGTGGACAACAAGACGAAATCGCTTGAGGGGGGAATAAGTCTAATACAAGGAACTGCCACAAGTGATGAAATCGTAAGACCAAAAAGTGCCCCTAATGACGAATCTCATCTTTTAAATAGTGACAATCTGTCTTTAACCGAACTAAACGACCGATTAATCGACGCGAAAGTTCTTGTCGACATGAACGATCCCAACACTCGTCAAAGAATCGAAAAATATAAAGAAGAAAGACGTTCTCAGCTGCGCGAAAAGTTCAAGTCTGAAAGCTTTCGAGGAGAAAAAGATGACATGCTCATCCGATTGAAGCAAAAAGCGGGCAGTCCAACTCGAATTGAATATCTAAGCCCTTTATCTACAGAACTTGAGCTTTCTAGGAATAATCGCTCTATGCGCAGGAACTCGACTAAAAGTGATTTACAATCGTTTAAACCAGACTTGAAATTGGATACGAAAAATGATTCGATTTCCGAGCGAATAAATCGACTTGGGACCCCTCCGCGAGTAGAAAGTGAGCTCATTGGTGATGATATCAACGTAAAAGAGCTTGTTGCAAACTGGACCAAGGAAAAGGAAATTGAAATTATGAAACAAGAAGATAAAAAAGCACACTTAAAAAAAGAAGAAGTGAAACTGAGATCAATTGTAATTTCACCGACTGGGAGACTTCAGTCCGGAAGAGATATAATCAGGGATGTGGATAAAAATAGAATTAAAAATATGGCTGCGATTTTTGAGAAGGAGAAATTATTGGCTACTACTTCCAAATAAGTTTTTTGCTGCTAAACCTGTGATTGTTAGAAAATTATTATCCATTTAATGTATCTAAATTGTTTTTGTTTTTTTTTTTTTGTTCATCCTTGAGTGCTGCTTACCTGACTGCTAGTCAACTTGTATTTCTGCCTTTCTCTTCAGTTCTTTTAGCTTTTCCCTTTTTTATTTTTATAACTGTAAAAAAGCTATTAGAAATACATTTTTTCTGATTTCTTATAATATATTGATACTCATGTTGCAATAACTTCGTCATTAAAACTATAAAATAAGATTTTAAAGGAACTGAACGTTTTTTTATACAGGCATGGGTTCACTGAGTCACCATCTAGAAGATATATTTTGCAACGTCATTGGCTGTTTGGCGGTCATGAAATTTGATTTTGTGAATTTATCCTCTAAGGCATTAGGCCTCAACTCTTTTTCTTGGGTGCCCTGATAAGGCTGTTTTTCTGTGCCATAGCCATCTTTGAATGGACCTTAAATTAATCTTTAAATCCTTAAATTAATTCTGTAAAACTGAGATGTAGCGTATAGTCCTAAGAAAAGCGTAATCTTTTTCACCAAGAGTCAAAATCTTGCTCCTCGTTGCTCATTAGAAGAAATGAAACCAAAGGAAAAGTTTTGATGGGGTTGTTATGTTGCAGGTAGGGACACAGATAAAGGACAAGAGATAAAAGTGGGATTGGGTATCGTCAAATCGTTCAGTGAAAGAGCGGTATGTGTATATGGTATCTCCAACAATGTCACGAGGGCGCAAAAAAAAATTTTGCGAAAAAAAGTGTTTAAGGCAATTTTTTGAAGCTACGGTTTTAAGTCGATTAGTATGGATTCCTTTTGGTACACGGTGCCAAATCATGTTCAGTTGTCTTCTAAGAAATACTTGAACTATTCTGTACCAGTCAGGGGTAATTTCTACCTTTTATGAAGTAAGCGCCTCCTTAAATGTGGCTATTGGATAAAGATCCACTAGATGACTCTTAAGGTACATGAATTGAATTTCGCTTCAGTAGTCTTTTTTTGGGCACACTTGTCTTAAAAAGGGTCTGGATATGGGTGAATGCTAGTTCCTTTGATTTTAGATCAGGGGAAAATTTTATCTCATGGCATCAAAGCCGTGATTAAGGTAAAATAACTTCGTGTTTATACACAGATTTTTGCTCTTTATTATATAAAAGGCCTACCTTTTTTAGATCGCAAATTCTCTTGGATGACTAGAAGGCAATTTCTTCTATTAGAACTGCTTCAGGAGCACAGTAAAATGGTTAGGGTGTGTGATACCTCGATTTTGGATATGACCAAATGGGAAATACATTTGTTTCAACAATTGCTGATGATTTTGCCTCATACCTCAGACTTTTCTCGCCAAATACTCCGAGGACTACATGTGCCGCATGCTGGCAGCCATTGCTCTGGCTTACTCCTTCCATATTGAAATCCCTTCTTTTTAATTGACGATTTTGAATAGGATTTAGAAGATGAATTAGTTGTTACTCTTTACCCTTGGCACTGTTACGGCGTTGGCTCTTTTATGCCAGGACCTTCTTCCGGACATTAGTCATATATCTGCCGTTTTAGTATGATAAGGAGATAAATAGCGTTAAAAGATTGTTGTTTTGATAAAATTGATGAAAAACATTATTTATTTAATCCTAAAAGGAATGAAAAAATTGATAGAGTAAAGCAAGATTCTAGTTTAAAACTCATTAAAAGTAGGACAGTGGTCATCCTTATGTGGAGATGGTATTTTATTCATTTTTAGGTTAACATGCCCCCAAAAATTAAATAAAAAATAATAATATATTAGAATCAGTGAAACTAGCGATATGCATAATGCAAGAAAGAGAAAAGGGATAGATGGTAGCCCCGAAGAAGAATCGTTGACCTCACATTAGTGGGCTAATGACTCGTTTGCATCCTTATTTGGTATGTTACCTGTACCCATCTAAAGAAAGATGTGCCCATCTGTTAAAAGATGTTGCTTTTTTTGCGAGTATGTTTGTGATATAAGTGCATGCTTTGAACAAATTTTAATGTTTATAGCTATTAAAAATAATTTAAAATTAATGTTGATAGGAAAATATATCTTGTTTATTTAAAGTATTGTTGGTATTGCATTTTGATGTTTATACATTTCGTTATGATATTGGAGTTACATTCCTTTTTATTGTGTTTGAGCAGTAGCCATGACACTTTTTATATCTGTCACTAAGTCATTTTTAGATTTCCCTTGTTTATAAATATATATATGTAAATAGTGCGTTATGTCATACTTATCAGAAATATGTACATATTTTTCATGATTTAAATATACTATATGCCATTTTTTTATATTGAATTTACTTTAAGTCTAGTTGCCAATGCATTGAGCGCGTTTCTGTTTGAATAGGTTATTTATCTGATAAGTTAGGTTACTTGTCATGGTTGTTCATTGTCATTTACGCCTTGTACAGTTGGTGTTCGCCAAAAATGACCTGTTTGTAATAATTGTGTAGATAGTTAAGGCGTCATAATTGTTCAGAGCCCCTAAATAATTTATTTATTATCCAAATCAAAAATAGACAGAGTATTAACAATAATAAAAAAAATACGAAAATTAAATGATATTCTTATAATTAAGCCAAAAATGCAAGAAATAATCTGAGAAGCTGACAATAAGAATCGAAGTTAAGAAAGGCAGTTCAAAACAACGGATCACATACCGCTGTGTCAGTGCCTCTGTATTCGGGAAGAGTATTTCCTTTGTTTGATCAAAATGACAGGTACAATCAGGGTCGTACCCAGTATTTCTTCTTTTTTCTGGGGGGGGGGGGGTACACAAAAAACTAAAAATGCATCAAAAATTTGTTTATATGCATTTTGTATTACGTTTTATGAGTTGGACAAACATTTCGGTGGGGGGAGGTCAAAGTCCCTCCCTGGATATGGCGCTGAAAACAATTGAAAAATTAGGTTTATCTCAATAAATATCTTAACGTCCCACAATAACCGGAAATGAAGAATATTTGACGAAAAAACTGCAGTAACGTTTAAAAGCAAGTCTGTTCTTACATTCACCAGTTGAAGCATACGAATGTTTAGCTCAAGTCTGCTCAAGTTTTTATTTAGTAGCAAGCTTCCTCTATAGATGTAGTTTGCGTTTCTAAATTTCAGACTGAATTCTACGTATTCAATGCTTATAAGATTCAGGATAAAAAAAAATAATAATAACAAAAAGACAAACAATCCAGGGTTGAATTCAATGCATCAAATTGTATCAATTTGTACGTTTTTATGCAAAGTAATAATTTAGCTTATGGAGGGCGATGCTATGAATCTAACTCCATATCAGGCGTGGGCAACCTATAACGGGTCACCAAGTGACCCACTTTAGTTAAAATAAAGTGTAACATAAAAATATATAAAATATATAAAAATAAAAATAAACTATTACTCATAAACACAAAAAAATAATTAAGGATAAAAAAAAAATGGAAATAGGTAAAAAACAAGTTGGCGACAGAGAGTCATTGAAATCCGGAATAGAACGGGACAGCCTCTCATTAGTGCTGTTCTGAGGAAGAAGAGGTGGTCATATTTAGGCCAAGTACTCTGCATGCAAGAAGACCGCCTTCCTCGGACAGCGTACGACTGGAAACCAGGCGGCAGAATAAGACGAGGTCGTCCAAAGAACACTTAGCGGCGAACTTTTGATCAAGATCTGAGGACGGCTGAGACCTCGTTAATACCTGAATGGGAAGATGTCACCGCTGCAGCATTGCTTCGGGACGAGTGGAGAGGCTTTGTCGACGCCCTATGCGCCACCAATGGCTCAGGAGGAACTAAGTTAAGTAAGTAAGTAAATAGGTAGAAAGAACAATATTTTAGTTCGATGAGAAAGCTGCACAAACGATAATAGGCAGACTACAGCTACACTCTCCGAACAAATTTTACCTTTATAAATCGTGCGGGCTGTGTCATTTTTATAAATGTTGATCGTGTTCAGTGAAACAAAGATACTGACGTATTTACGGAACTAAATAATTGCTATCTAGTTACCTAAATGAGATGATTATTCTTATTGAAGAAAATACCGCAAAGAACAAACAAAAAGCAACAGGAAATGCAAACAGAATGTGGATGCGTTGAAAATGGTGACAAGTTGATATGTGCTTTAGGAACAGACGTAATTCTAGTGAGGACTTACAATGTTGAGCGACCGTTTTCATCAAAATATAAAGATGTAATTGAAATGACAAATTCTGAATACATTGCTAAACGTGTATTAAATTTCGAAAAACCAAATAAATGTAAAAAGTTTAGTCGCCAGCTACAATCATGCTGCATCTACCAGTTTTATTTCAGCTTTTAGCACTAGTACCAGCAGAAAACCATTTACAGACGGTGTGTTTTTTGGAGAACGCATTCATAAACTGTTCTGAACACTCATTTGTCGATTTCATAAATAAATAGTAATTAATTGAGAAAAGGAGATAATCGCCAGTGTCAGCTCGATCAGTTCAGTGCCACGTTGAGCAAGTAAAAAATAATTTTTCTAGTGTGGCAATTAGTATTACAGTTGACAAAATGGCATTCACAAAAAAATCATTTAGAAATGGAAATACTATTGATTCAAACCTGCCTTTAATACTCATATTTTGGCTGATATTGACATGGGTGCATCGTTTTCTGATCATACTGTGGTATGGCATTGGCAATCACGCCTTCTGCAATGTTTTTCTAGAATCTACGAAGCAATGCTCATAAGTGCAATTAAATTTGTAATTCAAATTAAAGGCATAGAATTGAATATTCTTGGTAGCAATGGTACTCTACTTCTTCATTTACTATGCGATTAAACAGCTTTATCACTTACAATGAGGCAAATATGCTGAGTTTTATTTTGAGGTGAGGGGTCAACTTTGACAAAACATACAAACATGTGAATTTTGTTTTGAATATAGGTAAAATGGCAAAATCATAAGATTTCAGGAAAGCACGGATCCAAATGCCCCTTCTCTTGGATACCCACATTCTCATAGGTATGCATAGCTAGAGGTATCGCGCATTCAAAATCAGGAATAAATGATACAGGGCACAACCAGTGGCCAAATAGGTATTTTAAATTCTATGTCTCTCAGTGTGCTACTAGAGCTTCAATATTAAAATTTTGGCTCTGATAACCGCAGCGTTGGTTTTAAACTAAAGTATTCTATGTCAAAATAATAGCATTTAAGATTCGATTTTATTTCTTCCTTAGTTGCATTTTATAGTTTTTGAATCATGTTATGGGTAGCTAATAAAACATTTTTGAAACCAATGCTGAGCGATAAGTATAAGTTCAAAAGTTGTTCGAAGTATTGACAGTGGTTTGTCTAAGGTCAAAAATTGTAACCAGCAACCCTTAAGACGCAGAAAACATTTTAGCTGGAAAAATTAATTGATAATTTTCTTTTACTTCTTAGACGAAAATTAAAAAATCTAGACAAACCAGAAAACTAAATAAAAAACTAAATAGCAGCGTATTGTGGAATTTGGGTACCCGTGGCACTTCAAAGTACTACCCCCCCTTCTCATAGTAAACAGTTTCTACTTATGAATTGTTTTTGGGTTTTTAAATTATAGAACTACCCGTAATGAAGTATGCATTCGATATCATAACTTATGGACCAAGGGCACCCACTGAGGAGGACAGGGTGTGCTTAAAGGTGCGACTTAGAGTTGGAGTAATAGTTGTGGCTGGTGTACTAAGCCAACTAGAGGCAGTCGTTGTAGAAATTGTTATGATGGGAGTAATCGTACGCTAGAAACGCTGCTGGTAGTAGTAGCACCTGTCACGGTCATGGTTTGAGTGAAAATGCTACGAGCAGTCGTGTTAAAATCAGTAGAAGTAGTAGAGATGGTAAGAATATTAGTAGGACAAATAGTGGTCTCATTAAGAGTAGGTTTGTTAGGAATAGCCCACATAATAACACTAGTAATAGATATCGTTTTACAACCAGTAGCGCTAGCAGTCAAATTGTAGTAGTCGTAGTAGCATCATTAGCAGTAGTTTTAGAAGGTATTGTAATTAGGTTAAAAATGGCTGACTTCATAGTTTGATTTGGTGCCATGGAGGCCACAGGGAGGTGCTAAAAAGCTGATTGGGTACAATCTAGGTCGTGTTATCATAAAAAAATAGTACCATAGGTCAGCAACTATGGATCAAATATGCCGCCTAGTCCTGAGGCCTGATCTTCAGAAGGGTCAATATTTTCTTTGCTGTGTCTCCTCCCCAAAGTCTAAATCGGAAGGAGACCACGAGGAACTTTTTTCGTGTTTCCAGGCTCCACTTTTGACGGCTTTCTTTAAAGGTTGTTGGGTGCTATACAACACTGTTGTAAGGTATACAAACCTGTCATGTACCAATTTTTGATTGGATTCTAATATCTGGGCCTCATGATAGTCACGCTTGTCGACAAAATTGAAATTAGGCGCTACAGCGCCAATTATGTTATTCATTCGTAATTTCTCGTTTTGAACATTGTCCAAGTATAAAATTTGTAATTGGCCAATCAAAAGTTAAGGCATAATTTATTGAAACTTGAAAAGATGGAAGTTTGGAATGGCAGTTTTACCGTCTATTACAGGAATCTAAAAATACATCTTATTAATAGAGAATATTTCGGACCAAATTAATGTTGCTACAAGCTTTCCAAGCCCAATTTCTTGCCATTTTATTTTTCGCCTACTAAAAATACAAGTGTGACTTTAAGATCAAGATAAATCCTATCCAGTCATAAAACTTGGCATTTTATCAAAAGGTTTGACTATGGTGTCTTTCTAGGCATGTTAAGCGGTCTCTAGATGTATTCATGCTGTCATAACTAGATGAAACAGTTCTCATTAAAATAAGAGAAAGGTGCTGGCTGTAGACAAATCAAATAAAAGCGACATTAAAACTTAAAACGAACAGAAATTATTACGTATATGAAGAGGGTTTGCCCATCCTCAACACCTCGCTCTTCACGGTAAAGTTTTTTGGCACTGTTCAAGAAGTTATCGTTTCTAAATAATTGGACAAAGTTTAAACTTTAGCGTACAGAGCGAGGTGTTGAGGAAAGGGGAAACCCCTCATATACGTAATAATTTCTGTTCGTTTTTAAGTTTTAATGTTGCTCCTTACTTTCAGCTGAAAAAAACTTGTTCTTTTTTCTTTAATTCCTGGTAGTTTTTTTTTAAATAACGCCGGGAAATCTGGCTCCACCTCCACGGAAAAATCCCCCTCCCCACAAAAATGAGCTTTCCCAGGGGCTGTGGCATGTTATCTTCAAAGATATAGTAATTAGGCCTCTCCACTATGGTGAACAAAATAGCTATCTCAAAATTTTATTCTGACAATTTTGAAAAAAAGTGGCTTGGGAGGGGGCTTGTTGCCCTCCAATTTTCTTGGTCACTTAAAAAGGGCACACGAACTTTTAATTTCTGCTAGAATGAGCCCTCTCCCGATGCCCACTGGGTTGATACGATCAACCCAGGGAAAAAACAAAACAAATAAACACGCATCCGTGATCTTTCTTCTGGCAACAAATGCAAAATTCCACATTTTGAAGATGGAAGGTTAAAACCTCTGCAGTAGAGTCCTCTGATATGCTGAATCTCATGGTGTAATTCATTAAGATTCTATGACTTGTATGGGGCGTTTCCCCCTTTTTTCGAAAATCAGGCAAATTTTCTCAGGCTTTTAACCTTTAATGGATTGACTGAACTTGATGAAACTTATATATTTAAAATAAGTATGAAAATACAATTCTTTTTATATATCCATTGGTATCAAAATTCAGCTTTTTAGAGTTTCGGTTACTATTGAGCCGGGTCGGTCCTTACAGGAACAGTTCGTGGTAACGAACTGTTTGATATTCCATTAAATTTCTACCTATCTTTCTAAACAAGAGAAAACGAGTTTTTAAAAATATTGGGTTTATTAGGACATAATGTCGGGAATTTATTATTTGACTCATGCCAATAATAACCAAAGCTCTAGAAGGAAGAAATTTTAATAACAATGCCAAAGGAATATAACCAGGGGTGGCTCGAAGCACTCAGGCCAGGGGGGGGGGTGAGAACCCTCATTTAAACGACTTGTAGATCATATTCTACGACTCGTCATTACCTACAAATTTCATAGACAATAGTGTTTTATCATTTATACTTATCTACGGGAACAAAGAAGGACAAAAACGGAACACTACATGCGCAAATACACAACTAAGAAAATTTTAAATCTAGATTCGCCTCTTCTTCAAAATGGACCAACGCTGAACAATCTTGTTTAAGTCTACACCATCGGTGAGGTCTTTCTCACTCGCCAACAACATGAGGGAATCCAGTCGAGAATCAAGCATGGCAGTTCTCAGCCAATTCTCACAAACTTGAGTTTGCTGAATGTTTTTTCGGCAGCTGCAACTGCAACAGGTGCAGTCGCTGCCAATTTGCAGAGACAACTGGCTTGCTTGTGCTGACGGTTCTGGCGATGTCCTTCACCAAGGACTTCTCTGAAGCAAGCAGCGCTTTGGCAAAACTGTAAAAAAAATTCAAGCTCAACTTGAAGAGCAGTAGCGTCTGGAGCACTTTCCTGGTTTGGGAAAAACTTTGTTGCTTGCTCAATATCTGCAACTGAGATACTTTTGCTCAAAGGAGGCTGGAGCTCTCAAAGGCAAGCTCTGAGATTATCTCCCATCATTGTAGACAACTTGTCAAGCAAGATTCTGAAATGTTGTCTATAGAACTGGTGCATTGAGATATCGGCTTGACTTTGAGCTCGGCTGTCATAACGAGATGGTCAAAGTCTCCGACGATGGTGTCTGATGAAATCAGCCTCTGGGTCCACTTCCATCTTTTTGGTAAACTGTGCTGCACTGTCAATTAAACTGTTCATTTCCTCACAAGATATTCTTTCAAAAAGTTTCTTCGTAGTGTCTAGCATCTCAATTGCGTCAATGATGTTCATCTCCTCTTCTTCAAGCTTTTCTGTTGCAATCCTGGCCTTGTACATGATATTTTTCATGAACATGAGGCAGGCGATAAAATCGAAGTTGAGAATCCTTTTCAGCAGGCCGCTGGCTTGTGCTTTCGTCTTCGTATCGGCGTTCTTCATCCGTTTTATTTCGTCAAGGGCTGAGACTATTGCTTCAAACGAAGTAACCACTGCTTGTATGGTTTCAGCCCTTGCAGTCCACCGGGTCCGTGATAAGTTTCGGAGATTAAGGCTGTTTTCAATCGAAGAGAGTTTTTCTTTAAGGGCGGCAAAACGTTTTGTAGATGAAGAGAAGAACACATACATTTCTTCGAGGATATTGAAAAGCTCGGCTATCAAGAGAGATGAATTGCAACTATGCTCTATCACGGTGTTTAGTCTGTGGGCCTGGCAGGGTATATAAGGTACACGGCGACTGAGAAGTTCCGATACTTTCGGCTGGGCTCCATTAAACTGACCAGACATTGCACTTGCATAGTCATACGACTGAAAAGCTAGTTTATCCAGCGGAATTCCTCTCCTTGTCAGTGTTCCTATTATACTTTCTGCCATACCCTGACCAGTTTTGTCATTTGCCTCGCTAACATCTAATAGTCTCTCTCTAGGCATCCCTTCCGAGATGATGGTGCAGATTACGACTGCAAGCTTATCAGAATGTGAAGCATCGGGTGTCGTATCCGCCATCACAGAATAAAATTCTGAATCTAGGACTTCGCCAAGGATCTTCTCCCTGACTTGTGCTGAAAGCAGTTCAATAAACTCGTTCTGGGACATTTTGTGTAGATAGGTAACTTTGTATGGTCTATACCGAGAATCATTTAACCAAGCTTCAAGAGCAGGCACATATCTCGCTAGAAGTTGAACAAATTGAACAAAGTTGCCGTCTTGTTCTTCCGTTCTTCTAAATGCAATGCCTTGTCTCGCTAGGGTTCTTGCAACGTCCAAAAGAATTGTCACAATTTTCCTGTTTGTCTCTTCATCTTTTGCTTGCTGCAAAAGCTTAGCTCGAGTTCTTTTATCGAGTAGGAAATCAACATGACCATTAATGAATTGTAAAGAAAACTATTCCTTTTATTCAAATCCCAACCACCAATCAAGTTATAAGTGACAATAATCCGACAAAGCTGCTTTGTGTGACCCGGAAGAGAAGTGACTAGCCAGTTTTCCTTTCTTTGCTTTTCCTTGGCTCTTCATTTTGTGCCATTGCCGCACACCGTCTTCCACCCAAGCGTTTTCGGACTGGTCTCGCCCCGGATCACTAGGGAAAAGCGAGCAAACAAAGCAGAAGCCAGCATCTTTCTCGATACTGTACTCTAAGAACTGATAATCTTCATACCAGCCGGGGTGAAAACGACACTGTTTCTTTTTTTATATTGACGGATCAGCTGGGAACACACTCAGCTTTGGTTGATTAGGACCACTTGAAATCAGGTATTTCCTTTGGTTTTCGCTAGAGATTGGCTTCCTTATTCCAGGCTCCTTGTGAACTACACTTTCGGAGTCGTCACTGTGATTTTCGACAACAACTCCACTGGTTGCCGAAATGTTAAGAAGTTCTTCAGTGCAATCGACTGTTAGTTCCTTGCACAGATCAAACATAGAAGATGATGTAGATTGTATTTCCACTAAGATATTTCTTGCATTCAACGCAGAATTTTCCCGGACGGTCTTAACTATGTCATTGGAACCAGCAACTACTGATATAATGTACTCCAGCTTGGCGACACATGAAAAGAGTTTCATGTTGTGTCTTTGATCGGAGACCTCTTGCCCTATATCTGACTTCTTCTCATCATTTGTGTTGACCGATGCCATGAAGTCTTCTCCGGTTTCAAATTTATCTCTCGTTTCTGTCGCTAGGTATTCTGTCAAGGTCGGTGTTCTAACGCCAAGTGTTTCCTTGGTAATTGTAACATGCATTTCCTGAAACAAAATTGTCAGTAAACACAATTTCACCAGAGACCGCCCCAAAACCGGTTTTGGCCGGATTCTGGGTGAACTACTTGTCCGGTAAGAAATGAAGCTGAAAAACGGATTCAGAATGTCTCCTTACTCCTATATCGGCCCTCTAATCAGCTTCAGGAACAACTTTTACCTTCTTCCAAACCGGATTCCGGGCGAACTCAATGTTCCGACGTCAAAATAAATTTCAGGTTTGGATTCAGCATGTCTACTTACCCCTATGTCGACCCTCTAATAAGCTTCAGGAACAACTTTTACCTTCCGCCAAATTATCGATTTTGGCTTTCCGGGCGAACTGCTTGTCCGGTAAGTAAATGAAGCTGAAAAACGAATTCAGAATGTCTCCTTACCCCTGTATCGATCCTCTAATCAGCTTCAGGAACAACTTGTACCTTCTTCCAAACCGGATTCCGGGCGAACTGCTTGTCCGGTAAGAAAATGAAGCCAAAAAACGGATTCAGAATGTCTCCTTACCCCTATGTCGACCCTCTAATCAGCTTCAGGAACATCCTCCAAATTTCCGGTTTTGGCCGGATTCTGGGCGAACCAATTGTCCGGCGTCAAAATAAATTTCAGCTTTTTATTCAGCATTTCTACTTACCCCTAAAGTGACTATCTCATTGGCATTTAAAAAATATTTGTTCGCCCCTTAACTTGAAACCCCCTCTCTCACACCCAAATATAAAGCTAGGGAGCCCATCTACGAACTTGACCTTTACTTTGACCAAAAGGCACCAAGTTTGAACAATATATCTCAACCCCTTCGAGAGTTATAGTGCTAACAGACGGACAGACGGACAAATTGGTATCCGTCACTTACGTTTTGGGATCCCAAAAAAACGTCCACGGCTAAAATATAATAATATTCTTTCAAAGCGGA
>JAQQPU010015793.1:10311-20754 GCA_029168905.1 Artemia sp. Kazakhstan ARC1039
AAGGCTACCAAAACCCTTAAAAGTACTAATAAAATAAGGTAAAATGTTGTTATTTTAGCTAGTTTAGAAGTAGATTACTCCATCACGGCTACCAAAACCCTTGAAAATACAAATAGTATAGGGTAAAATGTTGCTATTTTAGCTAGTTTAGAAGAAAAATGCTCCATCAAGGCTACCAAAAACTCTTGAAAATACTAATAATATAGGGCAAAATGTTGCTATTGTTGCTAGTTTATAAGGAGAATGCTCCATCGAGGCTACCAAAAACCCTTGAAAATACTAATAGTGTAAGGTAAAATGTTGCTATTGTAGCTAGTTTAGATGGAAAATGCTACATCGTGGCTACCAAAACCCTTAGAAATACTAATAATATAGGGTAAATTGTTGCTATTGTAGCTAGTTTGGAAGAAGAATCTTCCATCAAGGCTACTAAAACCCTTGAAAATACTAATAGTATAGGGTAAAATGTTGCTATTGTAGCTAGTTTAGAAGGAGAATGCTCCATCAAGGCTATTAAAACCCTTGAAAATACTAAAAGTATAGGGTAAAGCAAGGTAAAGCAAGGTCAATTCAAAAGGTCATCTTGACACCAACGACCCTATTACCTTCAACTTTTTAGCATACTCCATTCCTAAAAACAATATTTTATATCGCCCACATCCCATATTGTGTACATGTCTATTATAGAGACCACAGCCGAGAAGTCAAGCTAGGATATCTCATATGTCTCAATCTGTTTCACCCCCAATAATTCCCCTAAAATGTCTATTAATCTCTGAGTTTTCCTTTGTACTGGCAACTGTGTACAGATACATTTTAAACTTACCATCCTCTCAGACTTACCTTAACTGTTACGTGCTTTTAACTTTTTTATTCTCTTTCATACAATCTAATTAAAAATATGAATAATATCTAGCTTTGTTTCATCCCCTATGAAAGTTCAAGTTCAAGAACATTCGATAATCAGATAAGTGAATTTATAAACAAAGTCTGGAATCATAACAAACAGTTATTACGTAGGTTGATTTTGACAACATTCTATTGCGCGAGTCTAATTTTGAAATTCTCAGACAGTCTGATGATGGCACATGTCCCGGTCGTATTCTAACCCTGTCATTGACCTAGAAAGAGGTTAGTCTTGTATAGTTAGTATTTTAGCCCTCTGATTGGCTGTGATCTTGTCCCAGTAGTATTCTAACTCATTAGAGGTCAAAGATCTTGTCCCGATTGTATTCAATGAGCGTATTGCGTCACTCCCGTTAGTATTCAATGCCCATATATGGAGTACCCCCGGAGTAATACCCCTTCCACTACTTTTGGAGGGTTATGTCATCACCAAATCTATAGTTATTGGACCTTTCAACTATGTTGAATCAAATGGCCATCTTCAAATTTTATAAAATGTCTTTTAGGAAAAAATGGGCGTATGAGGGCGCTAATTGCCTTCCATTCATTTTGTCGCTTAAAAAGGGTAACCTAATTTTGATTTCCGTTCAAATGAGCTCTATGGCAATCTTTAAAGATTAACAGTTCGATACGATCACCCATGTGGAAAAAAAAACAAATAAATACGCATCCCTGATCTTTCTTATGGCAAAAAAAAAAACACAAAATTCCGCATTTTTGTAGATAGGAGGTTGAAACCTATAGAGTAGGGTTCTCTAATATGCTCAATCTGAGACTGTGATTTTCATTAAAATCTCTTGAATATTTAGGGGTGTCTCCTCCTTTTTCGAAAATCAGGCAAATTTTCTCAGACTCGTAGCTTTTGATAAGTTTGATTGTAGGCTGAAAAATCAAACACGTTTGATTGTAGGCATAAAAAAAATAGCCACAACATTTTGCATTTTATCAGGAATATTTTTAGAATATGAAGTCCTAAACTGGTTCTTTAATTACTAAAAAGCAACGAAAGATTTAAGGATCGAAATAAATGTTAGGAACTCAAAAGGATTTAAGAAACCCTGAAGGATTCTTTATTTAGAATTAGGGTAAAAGAATTTCAATAAATTCAAACAGAAAGACTACTGGACCAGTTATTTTTGGGCATTTTCTCTGAATTGGTGAACCAATTTTTTTCTCCGAAAAAAAAAATCTCCAAAAACCCAGGAAAACCTGAAGCACTGGTTGAATTATTGCTAATTTTTGCAATCATTTCAGTCCAAACCTGTTATCAATGAATATTTAGATAGTAACTTCAGCGTAGTTAAGGTAAGACAATTAGAGTATATGTTTGGAAAATTCTCAGCTAGGACTGTCATAGATTGGACAAAATTGTACCTATTGCTAGCTTCAAAATATTAAGGGATCCACAAAATTTGACTATTAGCAGTAGGTTATATAAAGTAAATAATAATATATTATTGAATAAAGTCTAGGGTTTGTTAAATCACACTGTAATGCAGTCTTTAAAAGTATCACGGTACGATGTAAGAGGAGCCTTGAACTACTGATCCCAATTTATGGATGTCCTGCAGCTTATTTAACAAAAGAGAGATATCCCAAAAAAGGAAGATTGCCATCAGTAAAATTTCTTTCAAATAATCTTGTGGCTCAAAATTTTTCGATTTTTACTGGCTAAGAACTTCGCACAGGAACTAGGGAGAGCCAATCAGGTTTCAAAAGGAGGGTGTATTTGACATACATGTCAGACATGTACTTGAGGATTAATTTGAAAGAATTACAAATACATATCACAGACGTTAGTCAATAAAATAAAAGCAGTTTTGCTATAGATTTGTTGAAAATAACTATCTTTTTTCTATGTCGACTCAACAAGTTAAGGCTTTTCCACCCTTAATTAAGCTGACTGTTCAGCATACGCAAACTAAAGCAAACATATAATTTGTTAGTTATTCTTGCGTTTTAAGTCATTAAGAACAACTTTTGGTTCCCTTCTTTTAGAACCACATTCGAAAATGCCAACATTCGGGTCGTCAATGCTGAGGACAGTCCCTTTGGTGGTGGTCCATGGACTTCACATTCTGGACTCTGTGGAATGCAAGGGGATTACATATCAATGACAAAGGAATTCGTTGAAGGAGATGATCAATTTATTCAGACATTTGGAAGTAAAGGTATGATCCCTGTTTTAGTTTTTTATTGATCATGCAATCTTTCAAACGCTACTGTACGATACTGTTTTATATCTTTAATTTAAAAATATCAAAATATGATCTTCGATAAATATAAAGATAAATTTTATGATTATTACGGCTATTATTACTAGCATTATTATTATTAATATTGTAACTTTAGCGGAAGTAATAAAACCAGAAACAGGGGAAACATTTTGTTAGAACAAAGTAAATTGTGCAACTATATAGATTTACCATTCTCGGGATGCATATCAAAAATTCAAGAGGACATATCATAATATATGCTAAATATAGCTTTCCAAGTGACATAACACACAAATTCACAGTTTGTAAAAACTGGCTTTTTCGGAAAAAAAGCTCGAAAATTTACTGAAAAAATAAATAATGATAAAATTAAAAAACAACAGCACCCTCGAAAGAAAACAGTTTACTCCTAGAAGGGCTAGACATTCATGTATTTTAAGTTATAATGTTTTAAAATTTTGAGTAAGCATCCAATACTGAATATTCCAACGATTAACGGGTTTTACTGCTATTCAATGAAAAAAAAAGTTCTCTCAAATGAAACTAAAGTCCAATATTGAAACTTAGACAGAACTGAAATTATTTTGATTGTGGCGGGAGAGTTTCTCCTAAATCCCCATTCTTTATGCTAATGCTAGAGTTTTGGCCTAATTCCTCAATATTAACTGTTCAAATAAAAAGCACATTGATTTGGACAAGAACTTTTTTGAAAGCACTTTAAGACCGAGGGACAGAAGAGAAGGAGGGCTCCCCCATTTATGGGATAGTTTGGGTTCCGTTTTAAAGTGCAATGTTGCACCTTAACTTGCATTTGAGAATACTAACTTTTTTTATCCAATTTATGTTCGTTTTCCATAGTCAGGGCTCGTTTTGTTTTTCATGGGGTTACAATAAATTTGACATGAGCTACCAACCCCCAAGCTAACTGATTAAATAAAAGTTCAACTTTCATATATAAATTATTCGAGAAAAATTAAATCCTGAGTATATGATAAAGAAGAGAATCGTGTGTACATCTAAACATCCAAGTATAAATGTTTCGACAGAAGGAAAAGTAATTTTTTCCTTCTGTCTAGATTAGGTATTTTATTCTTTGTATTCCGTTTTTTTGGGCTTTGTAATTTTTTTTTGTGAGCTATTTCCTTGTCTTGCATATATTTATTATTGTATATGACCCCAGAGCTTTTGAAATACAGTGACGTATCTCTATCTATCTGTGCTGTTTTTAATCTTTACTATCTCCTAAAGTTTTGTGTCAGCCTACTATTGGACTGCGCTTTACTCACCCTTCTGTAACCCGGAACTGTTTGTTCTTGATATTTTGATATTATAAAAATTTATTAATATGCCTGAAATTATCAAACAGGGACAGAGGATTAACTATATATTTCGTCAAGAAATCTTTAGTTTTTTCGAAGTGATTCGAGAAAATAATGTACAGCTAGCTTTTAGCTAAATCAGTAGTATCACCTCACGGCTTTCTACCGGGACCCAGCCCCTTCGAATTCCGATCCGGACACTTTTTAAAAGTTGTAGGCGTTAGGGTATTTGCTGGGAGTCCTCAGATAATAGCATTGGATTTCTACTGGAGCCCTCTGATGTCACGGCAGTCATAGGGAAAATGGCTTGGATTTAAAACGGAGCCCTGTTTTGTCACGGCAACCATAGGAAAAGTTCCCTGAGAGCCCTGTTTCTAGGCAATATTCCCGACTTCTTACATCACACGACACACCGTCGCCTTTAAAGGGTCAGATAGCTCGAGCCAAAAACCCCTCAAGCAGTCAAACCCACGTAATGCGGTCACCGGTTATATTGAATGGAACACAGTGGAAAAGATTCCCATGAGAGCCCCTCTGGACTCCAATGACGTCATGACACACCCCGTTTCAAATAGGCAGGTCTAATATGATGGACGCAATTTTATGCAACCTAACGTCAGGATCCATGGGGAATCCCCGCTTGTAACCGAGCACGGCATACCTTACGTAATGATTGTGCAACACTGTCACGTAATTTCTTTTTTGCCATTTTATTTTTCCCTCGAAATGTACAACATTTTTTTCTTTCTTTAACTTAATGGCGACACACACTTTATGTAAGGTCAAATAATGATTGCGCAACTATCAAAATTAGGTAATACTTTTTTGACATTTTTCGCCTGAAACCCTCGACACATTTTTTCTCTTTTTAACTTAATGGCATTTTATTTTTGCACTAAACCCTCAACACATTTTTTCTTTCTTTAGTTGTTTATTTTATTCAATAGTTCTTGACCCCGCCAAGACTTGAAAGGTCAATTTCCTTCCATTAGAACTGCGCCTTAATCAACTTGTCCATGAAACTTTTTCCAATATTCTGTTCCAAGAAAGAGTTTCAGTAAATAACACGACTCCCTTGACGTCATAGGTTTCCCTAGCAAGCAACATTGCTTTCCCATGCACCTTCAACATTTGACACGAAGTGGAGGGTATTGATTTTTCAGAGACAATCGCTGGCAAGATATTTATAACGATAAAACAAAAATGAATCGTTTCTTTGCGTGAAATATTAGATTTCAGGCTATCGCAACAATACGCCCCCCCCTCTAGCATGCATTACTGGAGGAATAAGGTTGATATTAGATGCAAATTTAAGACATATTAAGAGCATTTAAGAGAAATATCCATTTCTTTGATTACTTGTTTGATTTTCACCTCCTCCATGGAAAAAATTCCTTAACGCATCCACCCTAGCTTTTAAGCTGTAATTCAGCCTACAATGACATTATTTGACTGCCCCCCCCCCCTGACAACACATCATCACCTTCAAGACAATTCTTCAAAACATTTCTTGTTAAAAAGTATGCGTCAATTGGGTGATTCAAGTTTTTGCAAACGAAGCTTATCATAAAATCTTTCAAAACACTCCACACCGTCATGACATCACCCCCGTCTCTAATCCATTTGGCACCAGTACCCCGACCCCAGGCGAGCTGATATTACTGATACGTTTAAAGCATATTAAGAAATATTTTTGAATGACTTTTAACGAAATACAGCGTTTTTGAGTAATTGTTAGATTTTCACCACCCTCCAAAAAATCATTTAACGCCTCAAGCCGTATCTTTTAAGCTCTAGAGTATACTAGTCAATGACAAAATATACAACATTGGATACAACACCACCCTGACATCCCTACGTCTCCCCAAAGACATTTTCAGGCATTTTCTATTAAGAATTACACCTTTAAGTTCCTGTAATTTAAATTTTGCAACCCAAGCCTATCATGAAGCCCCACAAAAAACTCCACACTGCATTGGCATCAACTCCACTCTAGAATCCATTTGGCACCAGTCCTCTCTCCCTGGGTGAGCTGATATTACTGATAATTTGAAGTATATTAAAAGATATATTTGAAGGACTTTTAACAAAATACAGCGTTTTTGAGTAATTGTTAGATTCCCCCCCTCCATGGTAAAGATTCCTTAATGCCTCTACCTTAACTTTTAAGCTCTAGAGTGTACTAGTCAATGACAATGCATACAACAGTGGCATTACTTGACTTCACCTCTGACATCGCTACATCTCCCCTAAGACATTTTTCAGGCATTTCCTATTAAAAGTTACACTTTTAAATCCCTCTGATTCGAGTTTCTCCACCTTAACTTTTAAGCTCTAGAGTATACTACTCAATGACACTGCATACAAGAGTTACAATACTTGATTTCCCCTCTGAAATCGCTACATCACCCCCAAGACATTTTTCAGGCATTTTCTATTAAAATTTACTCCTTTAAATCCAATGATTCAAGTATTTGCACGTCAAGCCCATATGAGCCCATGCTTTATAACAGTGCAACTGTGCCCCTTTAACTAACCCCATCTTCAACAGAACCCCGAACTTTTACAAAGCCTCCCTTTGTCTCAGCTCTCTCCCACCCGCGGGGGGGGGGGGTTTCTGCAAAAATATAAAAACATGCAAAGGGGAAATCCTATTTCGAGAAATTTTTGTTCCCACCTATCCCGCGCACTGCGGGGGAATTTGGTCAGTTTCTAATCATTCCGAGGGACAGAATACGGAATTTTGTTAGGGTGATAAAGGGTGTTAAAAATGGTCTTCCTCGAGATGATTTAAAAAGAAGCAATAATAGGGATTAATATTGGATTTCAAATAGGTTTCCCTAGGAAATTAACATGGGATTTTAAACGCATACTCCCCCCCCGGATTTCAAAAGCACCCTCTGAAGTCAGAGCACCCCTTAAAAATATTCCTAAGGGATCCCTGTTTACAGCTGGCAAGACTCTCACCCCTAGCAGGCATCCCGTGATTCCAGGTGTTATATTATTTCTTCAGTACTGGCAAGATTCCTACCCATTTTTGGCACATAGTTTTCTCTGGAAGATCCCCAGGATTTCCATGACCAGGTTCAATATGGATGACACCCTTATATCTCACAAGCTAGACTCCACGATTCTATCTGGGATTCTTGAGCAAGGCACAGATGTGGGTGCTGCTTAAAAACGGCGGTACTCACCTTAAGAAATGACACCTAATGGGAGAGTTTGGAAGATAAGTGACTCATCTTGGGAGTAGAGTAAATACCGAAACCGTTAAAAATTATACTTATTGCTCAGAGCGGAATGGCGCTACCATACGGTTTTCACGCTGTCACCAGCCCTCATTACTCCCCCTCTCCCTCCATCATCCATGTGGTACCATTCCCTCGCCACAAGGACATTTTCAACCTTTTTCACTCCGAAAATAAGCTAAAGAATCCCATTAATGGTTATATTTTGAAAACAGAGAAGTCCCCACTTATTTACCAGTGTTTAATACTCTAAGCAATTCACGCCACAATGCCATGCTATTACTGCACTGTGGCATCCCTTTGACATGGCCCCTTCTCCCCCATCACACTTTTCAGACATTTCTTGCTAAAATTTTTACTTCAGCTTATTCATTCGAGTTTTCACAAGCAATTCACGCCACAGTACCACAATATATCTACTCTCTATTACCCCTTCGACACCCATCATCATCATTGTGAGCGTTTTTTAACGTTTCAAACACAGACAAACACACACACACTCTAACACACACACACACGCACACACACACACACACACACACACACACACACACACACACACACACACACAAACACACACACTCGGACATACTCACACACAAAGCAGCAATTCTTCTCGTCAAACATAAAAAATTAAGAAGTATCAAGTTTTTCTTAACACTAACAAATTTTCTCATCAAAGTTACAACATTTTCCTTAATACTAACCAACTTTTGCTTAACACTACTAAAGTTTTCTTGGAAGTAACAACTTTTTTCCTTAATAATAACAATTTTTTCTAATAGAAGCAAGTTCACCGTCAAAGTTAACAAATTTTTCTTGGAAGTAACAACTTTTTGGGCAGTGATAACAAGTTTTCGGTTAGAACCAAAAGTTTTCCAACGAAGATGACAAATTTTTTCTTAAAAGTAAAAATTTTTCGTTTATGATAACAACTTTTTTGTCAGATGTAGCAACTTTTCCATAACATTAACAAATTTTTTTGTTGAAGTAACAGCTTTTTCCTTAATACTAACAAACCCTTACTTGACAATACCATATTTCTCTTAGAATTAACAGGTTTTTTCTTAATAGTAAAAAAATCATTCTAATAGCACCAAGTTTTCCGTTAGGGATAACAATTTTCTCTTAGAACTAACAATTCTTCGTCAGTGATAACATGTTTTCTATTAGAACTATCAAGTTTTAAATCAAAGATAACAAATTTTTCTTAAAAGTAACATTTTTTCGTTTATGATACGTTTTTCGTCAGAAGTAGCAAGTTTTCCATACCATTAACAAATTTTCTCATCGAAGTATCAACTTTTTCCTTAATAATAACAAACTTTTGCGTGAAACTATCAAATTTATCGTTGAAGTAACAGGTTTTTTTTCTGAATAGTAAGAAATTTCTTCTAATAGCACCAAGTTTACCGTCAAGGATAACAAATTTCTCTTAGAAGTAACAATTTTTGTCAGTGATAATATGTTTTCTGTTAGAACTAGCAAGTTTTAATCAAAGATAACAAATTTTTCTTAGAAGTAAAAATTTTTTTGTTTATGATAAAAAGTTTTCTGTCAGAAGTAGCAAGTTTCTCTTAGAAGTAACAGGTTTTTTATTAAAAGTAACAAATTTTTTTAATAACACCAAGTTTTCCGTCAAAGATAACAAATATCTCTTAAAAGTAACAATTTTTTGTATGTGATAACAATTTTTGCGTTATAAGTAGCAAGTTTTCTGTCAGAGATAACGAATTTTTCTTAGAAGTAGCAATTTTAAGTTTATGATAAAAAGTTTTCCGTAAGAAGTAGCAACTTTTCCATAACACTAGCAAATTTTCTCATCAAAGTAAGAACTTTTTCCTTAATACTAACAAACTTTTATTTTACACTATCAAATTTCTCTTAGAAGTAACAGGTTTTTTCTTCACAGTAACAAATTTTTTCTAATAGCACCAAGTTTTCCGTCAAGGATAAAAAAAATTCTCTTAGAAGTTACAATTTTTTCGTCAATGACAACATTTATTCCGTTAGAAGTAGCAAGTTCTCTGTCAAAGATAACAAATTTTTCATAGAAATAACAATTTTATGTTTATGATAACAAGTTTTCTGTCACAACTAGCAAGTTTTTCTTAACACTAGCAAATTTTCTCTTTAAAGTAAAAACTTTTTTCCTTAATAAAAACAAAGTTTTACTTAATAACATCAAATTTCTCTTGGAAGTAACACTTGTTTCTTAATTGTAAGAATTTTTTTTCTAATGACAACAAGTTTTCAGCTAAATATAACAAATTTCTCTTAGAAGTAAACATTTTCTTTTTTTATGATAACAAGTTTTATGTCAGAAGTAGCAAGTTTTTCTTAACGCTAAAGAACTTTCTCTTCGAAGTAACAACTTTTTCCTTAATACTAACAAACTTTTACTTAACACTATCAAATTTCTTTTAGAAATAAGAGGTTTAATTTCTTAATGGTAACAATTTTTTTTAAATAGCACCCAGCTATCCCTCAAAGATACCAAATCTCTCTTAGAAGTAACAATTTTTCGTCAGTGGTAGCAATTTTTCGTTAGAAGTTGCAAGTTTTCTGTCAAAGATAACAAAACTTTCTTAGAAGTAACTATTTTATGTTTATGATAACAAGTTTTCTGTCAGAACTGGGAAGTTTTTCCTAAAACTAACAAATTTTCTCTTCGAAGTTACAACTCTTTTCCTAATTACTAGCAAACATTTAACTAATACTATCAAATTTCTCTTAGAAGCAGCGGGTTTTTTC
>JAQQPU010015794.1:0-11957 GCA_029168905.1 Artemia sp. Kazakhstan ARC1039
TAGTTGGAAAAATTAAGTTTTGCTGGGGAGAAGTTATTAGTCAACTAATTGGAAAATGAATTGTTTTCTGGGGCAATGTTTGTTTCCAGATAGTTGGCAAAATCAAGTGTTGCTGGGGAAAAGTTATTAGTCAACTAGTTGGAAAAATAAAGTTTTGATGGGGAGAAGTTACTAGTCAACTAGTTGGAAAAAAAAATTATTTTCTGTGGCAATATTTGTTTCCAGAAACACATGAATTGAAAGTCAAGTATTTTGCAGCAGGCATCAAGACATGGCTAATTGTAGAAAAAGCCAAGACAGATAGTCCGAGTGATTGAGAGGGAAATCTGGGATAAGCCCTTTTTAGGATTATGTAAAAATGATGTTAGAAGGAGATTGGATAGTAACATTCTATATAAGCTTATAAAGTCATTTTTTCTAATAGTCAAATGGTAGAATTCCTTTTTCAATAGGCTTTCACCCTGGCCTATTTATTATAGGCTGGGCTACTTGAAACTGTGAGTGCACACATCTCTAAGAATAGAAGGGTTTATTAGTCAAATTTCCAAATAATGGTAAAATTTCAGTTTAGCAGCACTTCTCAAAAAACATGGTAGACTAATAAAATAAAACTAACAATGTTCTTATTTCATGCTCTTTTTCAATATATTAGTTGCTATCCTGACAACAAAGCAACCCTTCTTCCCTGATGATCTCATCAATATATACAAACCTAAAAATAAATTCCAAAAAGTGGATGACAATCTGCTAGATGTTTTCCATAGAAATTGCCTATAGATTGTTCTGGGTATCTGGCTGACTGAATATATTTCAAATAGTAGGCTGTACAAAAAATGTGGTTCATGCTTTCTAGGGCTATAATGAAAGAAAGGTTGAGATGGCTATGGCACATTCTGCAGATGAAGGATGACAAATTGCTAAAGATTTGCCTTTTTGGCCAACTGTCTAGGGCTAAAAGGAAAGCAGTTTGTCCTTGTCTGTTGTGAGAGGATGTCAGAAAGAAATATTGAAAGGAAATGGGAACTTCCTGCAAGGGAAGAAGTTACTAGTTGGAAAATGGATTCTTTTCTGGAGCAATGTTTGTTTCCAGCTACTTGGCAAAATTAAATTTTGTTGGGGAGAAGTTACTAGTCAACTAGTTGGAAAATGAATTGTTTTCTCAGGCAATGTTTGTTTCCAGCTAGTTGGCAAAATTAAGTTTTGCTGGGGAGAAGTTATTTGTCAACTAGCTGGAAAAACTAATTTTTTTCTGGGGAGAAGTGATTAGTCAACTTGTTGGAAAATGAAAGTTTTGCTGGGGCAACATTTATTGTCAACTAGGTGACAAATTTAAGTGTTGCTGGGGAGAAGTTATTAGTCAACTAGTTGGAAAAATTAAGTTTTGCTGGGGAGAAGCTATTAGTCAACTAGTTGGAAAAGGAAAGTTTTGCTGGGGCAACATTTATTGTCAACTAGTTGGCAAATATATATTTCTCCTATACAGATGGGCCAAATTTTCCAACTATATGACTAAAATGTTTTTAATTATAAGGAGATTGGATAGTACCATTCTATATAAGCTTATAAAGTAATTTTTTCCAATAGTCAAAGGGTGGAGTCCCGTATATATAGGGGTGGGGGTAAAATTCATTTCCACCAAAAATGATTATTATATTTAGAAAGAGCATAAAAAAGGTATTGAGTAGTATGTTTACTTTATTTGTAAGTCAATAATATGAACTGCAAAAAATTTACAAAAGTTTGTCCTGGGAAGGTATTTTGGAGTACCTACCTCCACGCCTTCTCTCTCTAGAGGGTCCTTAAATTTGCCTACATGACAGGTCTATACCTTTTGAAATTTTGACAAAACAACGTTTTATCTTAATTTTTTACTTATCAGTTTCTTTTTCTCTGGCTTTAGCTCTGAAAATGCAATTCCTGTTATTTGAGTAGAATTTTAAGCCATATCAATGTTGTTGTTTTTTTCAAAATTTAGAGAATGTATTGGTAAATATATACCAAATCATATTATTGAGATTCAAATAAAGTGAATATACCATTTGATGCCTTTTTTATGCTGATTACGAATATAACAACCATTTCTATTGGAAATGAATTTTAGCCCCCTCCCCCCTATATATGTAAATTCAGGATATATATTTGCACATATGGGGGTGGGGTTAGGTTAGGGGGGGGGGGCTGAAAATCATCTCTGATAGAAATGATTATTATATTTGTAATCAGCATTAAAAAAGGCATTGAATGGTGTATTCACTTTATTCCTAACTCAATAATATGATTTGGTATATATTTACCAATGTATTTGCATATCTTTAACACCTTATAAATTTGAATTGAGCAAAGTTGTGAAGCTAAAAACAATTTTGTTGTACTTCATTTAAGCAGAAGATCTATTTTGCAAGGTTTCACTTTTATAACACACAGATTTTAAAGGTCATCAAAGGTCAGAACCCTCTAGAGGGAGCAGAAGTAGAGGTAAGTACTTGAAAATACCTTCCCAGGACATACTTTAGCCTGTAGACCCATCCCTGAAAGTTTCATTTTCCTAACCTAACCCCTTTCCAAGATAGCCAAACGCAGCTGAAGTAGAATTTTACCAAAATTACAATTTTTGCTATGCTTTATTTGACAATGTTTATATGTTTTGAAATTTGTGCTATATATTTTGGTATACATGGTGTTCATCCCAGTTGTTGTTACTTCTGCTTAAAAAAAAAATTAAGAAATTCAAAAAAAAATCTAAGATTAAAAAATCTAAGAAATTCATGAATATCTTAGAACCTATATATTGACAGAGTATATACCCCCACCCCCTAATGTGTAAATATATACCAAAAATTACATTCTGAATTTAAATATAACCAAATGAACTTTACCCAAACCCCTAAATATATCCAAATCAGGGTATATATTTGAACGTCAGGGGGTTGGGGGTAACATTAATTTGTGCTGCAAATGAAGGTTATGTTTAGATTCAGAATGTAATTTTGGGTATATATTTGCACATTAGGGTGGGTTTTTATTCTGTTAATATATAGGTTCCAAGATGTTCATGAATGTCTTCAATAATATCATGCCATCTATAAAAAAATGTACCTCAAATTTGAAAACATATAAATGTTTTCAAATAAAGCATGGCAAAAATTGTAATTTTTTTCTTTTAAGTTAGAAAAAGAAGGAAAAAAGAGGAAAGATTTGAGGATAAAGGTTCTCCCCTTGGATAATATGCTAACTAGGATCATTATACATATTAAAAAGTAAGAATTGTTTTCTCAGCATGTCTTCTTATGATTAGTCCCAGTTGTAAATCTATACCCAGGTTTATGCTAGCTAGTGAGTTGTTGTTCACTCTCTGACAAAGATTTCAACTTTAGTTTTTTGGGGTTGAAGGGGCAAAAAAAGGTACTTAGGTTAGGTTACTTATTTAATATATGTTATGCTTTACCAACCAACCCCCCCCCCCCTCCTCCCCCTAATGTGCAAATATATTGCCCAAATTTGTTTCTAAACTATTATATTTTCATCCTATTTTGTTTCATTAGTATTAACAAAACTTCATTTGTTGCATGTTTATCAGATTCAAAACAAGTACCAAGTTTTACCTATAATTCAAATATAGCATTCATTTGCTTTGAAAATGGACTTTACCCTCTCTCTATACATTACAGGAGAGGATTAAAGTTTATTTCTAATGCAAATGGATATTATATTTGGGTTCAGGTTGAAATTCTGATTCTGAAGATGTGCATATTTCTTTGCTATCAGATTAGTGAGTTAATTAGACATTTTGGTACCTACCTCTCAATTCCTCATTCATTGATACATTATAGAACTGTTTCTTTTTTGTTAGTTTCTTTCAGCTTAGCACTAGACAAAGAGAAGTGAAAGAATAGATGGAAAATATATAATTTGGGCTATAGCCTATACTTGCACATTAGGGGTGGGGGTAAAGTATTTGAACAGTGTGAAGTTAGAAAACAATTCTTACTACATTATGTGCAGCATAATTATACCTAACTATAATTACCCCCCCCCCCCATAATGTGCCAATATATAGCCAAAATTTGTTTCTAAAGTATTATATTTTTATCTTACTTTGGTATATATCATTAGGATTGATCATCATAGAAACATATTAGAAAAATTTTAGGCAGGGGGTATATCATTCAAATACCAAAATTTTTACCAAATTGTCAGAAATATGGACAAAACCATAAAAACAAACATAAAAATAAAAATCTATAAATGTCTCCCCCTCAAGAGCTGCTAAGTTATTGTTGACCTTTACCTTCTGAAGGCATGTTGAGATTATATCGTATCTAAGCTGGTGCTTAATAGAAGTAAATATGCATATACCTAGGTCTAGTATAGTAAACTAGCTGTATAGTAGGCTAGTATAGTAGGTATAGTATAGAAGGTATAGTATATAGTATAGTAGTATAGCTAGTATAGTAGGCTAGCTGTTACCCTAACTATAGCCTACTGCTAAGAAAATAAAGAGAGAGATTGAATGTATGACAGGATGATAAGTTAGAGTTTGAAAAGGAAAAGTTGCAGTTTATTTGTGTTTTACTAAATTTAAAAACTACTAATTTAGATGATTAAAACTTTCAGGGATACAACTAGCCCACAGCTCCAATCACAACCAAGGAAGAGGTTTTCAAGGAACAAGTTTTACCCCTTCTTCCCTCTAGGATATTTTAAGAGCCGATGTGCATGGACAGTGCCTAATCTTGAACAAATATCTTGATTAAAATGTATATTTCCTAAGCATAGAAAACTGGTTCCTAACCGTGGACATGATGTGTAGGTAAATATCTTGATTAACAGAGTATTCAGATAGCTAAAAAACAAACTTATCTTTACAATTGGAATTTTTTCTTGAATCTAAATCTGACATTTTGCTTCCATTGTAAATTCAATTTTAACCTAACCTAGGCCTATTCTTTCTAACCTTGCCCAAATATATAGCCCATATTATATATTTCCTTTCCTAAGCCAACAAGACAGTTTTTCTTTCTTTTTCTTTTTTTCAAAATGGAAAAAAGAGAGAAAAAATACTCAGACATAATGATGATAGTTATTTTATGCTACCAAGTCAACACAAACTTACCAAACAATACTAGATGAACAAAAGCACTTCCAAATGACATATTAAGAGCAATTCAAAAGTTCAATAGTCTTAAATTGATTCTTCATTTTGTCACTGTTTATTCGATTTACAGTTAAACTGGTTTTAACAAGATTGACACTAACACAGGAGTATAAGCCACGTCTTTTATAGGAGAAAAATGTATCATCTTTGAGGTTGACCATAATGGGGGAGGGGGCATGGCCTGAAAGGTTTAAACACCTCTGATTCAGATCATTGAGGAAAATCACATAATTGACAGGCACTCTTCAGAAGTTGACATGGTAGAACAAAAAGAGAACCATTTTTAGATTGCTACTTGTATGCTCTTTTTTATTGTTAAAACTGTGTTTTGGACAATTCATCTCCAGCCCCTTTCCCCTATTTAGTCCTAAACTATATACAATACTAACATACAATTAAATGTTGCCATTAGTTTCCTTATTTTATGCTCCTTTTCAATATCTGTTAATAGCCATTGCCCTGACAGTTTTCCCCTTCAACTGATGGATACTATATATAGCCCTAGTAATATATTTTTTAATGTTCTTTCTATTATGTGTTCCAATGTAAAACAGTTATTCTGTATAGACTCAATTTACATAGTTTAGCCTGAGTGATTGTTCTAAATATGCATTTGATAAAAAATGGTATTTAAATGAGTTGTGAATGTGAATAATAATAGAAGGATTAATGATAATATGGTCAGTATAAATGTGCTGCATATTATTAGGTAAGAACTTCATTACTTTAACTGTTTTTTTAATTGCCTATATATGGCATCATCAGGGGTGTGTGGGCAAGCCATTCCTAGTGGGGTGGGGGCAGGTCAACTGGCCCAGAGGCTGCAGCTGGGGAGCATCATGGCTGGGGGATCACCTACTTTGACCAAATTTTTCATTTTGACTTTTTTTTTGTTTATACTTGAGTCAGGAAGGAGGCAATGTAAATAATTTTTCCCTGGGCAGCATTACCAACCCTAGGAACAGCTCTCTGTGTGGGTGAATTCCCAGAAATGTAACTTTAACCATAAAAAAGAGTACAAGATTAGCAATCTAAAAATGCACCTCTTTTTGTTTAGCCATGTCTCCTCCTGGAGAGCCACAATTCTGCCACTTTACCAATCATTGGGATTGGCTAGATGAGATTGGCAGGCTACAATCTCGGAATTATGGCAGGGGAGGGCGTATGGTCCCCTTATATTTTGAAAACACCTTTTTTCACGAATATTTCAGTTAAAAAAATACTATTTTTGTATTTTTATTAAAAAGTTGAAAGAAAAGTAAAATTTGCTCTTCCCTTAGATTTTGAAAAACATATTTTGCTGCTCTAAATTTTGGTGGTTTGATGCCACTGTCTTGGAAAACTTTATTTATTTGTATTTAGAAAAAAGTTACTCTTACAGCCTAGCCTATTTAAATACGATTATTCTGCTTCAAAACACTTTTCTTAGATTAAATTTGTCCAAGTTTGAACCTGCCTATGATTTAAATATTCTCTTTGAACTTTAGGATCCTGTTTCCAGGATTAGGTAGCATTTTCCAAGATCAATGCTGAAGCTTTTAGCGTGTGTCCAAGATTAACTGAGAAATGCCATGACAAGATAGGCTGGGAATAAAACGCTAGAGTGGTGTTCTGATATTGTGAGATTGTTTAAGGTTTACCATGTTATAAGCACCTTCCTCTGTCCCTAACACTAAAAGGGAAACCCTGCTTGTATGTCCTCATAGTGCCACCAGGGTCCAGAAACGTGACCACAAACAGCACTACAGGGTGGTCTTATGTAGGGATGCCCTCAAGGAAATTACACCATTGAAATTGACATAACCTACAGGGTGCAAGAACAGGCTTGGAAGTTAAGAATACTGTTTTGGAAAAAAAACTCAGGTGCTTAGACTAGGAATAAATAAAGGGGAATAGGTGATGTTGGGTAACAAGAAGATCAGTCAAGTGGACAACTTCACTTACCTAGATAGCATTGTAAGTAAAGATGGTGGATACAGTGAAAAGGTAAAAAATAGAAAAGCCAAAGCCTGGATTCCTTTTTACCATTGATAAAGTTGAGAAGAATAGGAAGATATATCTCTGAACCAATACAAGAATATTGGAAAGCTACAGTGATGACAGTGGTCAAGCATTAATCTGAAATATAGGGACTTCAGAAGACAGGGGAGCATTTGTTAGACTTTTTCCTGAAAAATTGTGTACAGATAGTTTTGGCTACCCATTTGATTGATTGTACATCAAACAACAGAAATGAGCTACATTGACACGATGGTATTTTTTAAAACTAATTATTGTATGTTATGTAAGTTTAATTTTTCTTGGTAGCCCTAGTCCAATTTGAGGAGCATTTTTTAATTGACAACTAAACCGTTAGCTGATTACGCCATTTCCGTTTTAAAGTGGTATAGAGTGTATTGGCTTTTGATTCCCTTGAAAACTGAATGAGAGAGAATCTTGGAAAAATCAGTTTAAAAAAAAATTCCTAAATTAATTCCTTTAAAAATCGGCAGATTTCTCTCTAGGCAGCTTATCCTGAATTTAAAAACCTCCCCAATTAGTCAAAACTGACATCCAATTCCCACTTAAAAACGCAAAATTGAAGGGTATAGATTTCAAACCTAAAAACAGAAACTGGGGGAGAAAATTCAAAAGCTGTCACCTTCAGACATATCTCAGATTCTAAGCACTCTCTCACTTGAATTACTTTGTGAATTTGAGTTGTAATTTTTTTTTTTTGTTGATTGTTTTTTACTTTCTCAATATATCTGAATTTTATGACCTGAAGACTATTGATAAATTTAAAGTCAAGCTTTTCCGCCAGAATTTCCAGAATCCAGACTTCCTGACTAGTGTTTGACATCTTGCATACACATCATTTGCAATATAAAGCCTAACCAATAGTGCATCAACATAATCCGAAAAAAGGGATTTTTGAATTTATAGGTTTCCGAAATTTTCAATCATACTATGACAGAAGAAAATCCAAAAAAATCTGGGAACTAGAAATTTAGTTATTTTAGGAGAGTTAGTAAAATTTAGTTATAAAAACTTACTGATTTTAGTAAACTGAATTTCAGTCCAGTGGCAACCCTGGTTATTAGTGTATTTATAGTGTCCGACTAATTCTCCTTCCAAAAGAATATTTTCCAAACATTTTTCTTTTTGTTTGCTCAGGACACTCGTTCTAAGAAATTTAATTGTGTTTGAAAAAAACGGAGATGGGGAGGGTTTTAGAATCAAGTTGACACTATAAATTCATAAACAATTAAATTAAAAAAAAATATTTGGTAAATATCAAGAAAATCCTACCAAGGTTTTATCATAACCCAAATAAGAGAATTTCAATGATAAGAACTTCTAAAAACGTAAATTTATACGCAATACACAGTAATGACATACATGCATATAAACTCATACATTTTTAGCATTTGAGACTCTTTTAATATGTGCAGTATATAAATCTCTGATGCTGAAATACATTTTCTTTCAAGCCATGTATGCAGTTTTGTATATCTGTCGACTTTTTTAGGAATGGCTAGTGGATTTCCATATCATGTGGTGGCACTCTTTGGTCCACAACTTTGGATGATAAAGCTTCCATATAAAAGTTTAGCTTAAAATTTTTGCTGAAATCAAATATCAAACTGTTTTTCTTTTCGTTTGCTCAGGATACTGATTCTAAGGAATTAAATTACGCTTGAAATTGGGGGGTATAATTAGCTGGACTCTATAAGTACATAAACAACTGAAATTAAAATAAATTTTTAGGTAATTCTAAAGAAAATCCTACCAAAGTCTTATCCTGACCTAAATAAGAGAATTTTAATGATAAGGACTGCTAAAAACGTATATTTATGCACAATACACAGTAATAACATACACACGTTTAAATTCGTCCATTATTAGCATTTCTGACTTTTTTAATACGTGCATTATATAAACACTATTGCTGAAATACATTTTCTTTGAAGCCATGTATGCAGTTTTGTTTATCCGTCGACTTGTTTAGAAATGGCCCGCGGAATGTCATATTACGTGGTACTCTTTTGGTCTGCAGCTTTGGGTAATAAAGCTTCTTGAGATTCCTCAGGGCGCTCTTTCAGAGAAACTGAATTATGTTTGAAAAATATACGAGGGGATTATCTGGACTGTAGAAAACGCAAAAACAACCAAAATAAATTTTCATTGAAAATCAAATTTGGCTGTTTTTTTTTTGTGGATTTCCCTAGGACACTCGTTTTAAAGAAACTGGATTATGTTTAAAGTATATGTGGGTGGGGCTAGGGGAAAATCAGCCCATCCTTTGAAATACATAAACGGCCAAAATAAATTTTCGTTGAACATTAGATTTGAAAGTGCATTTTCCTTTAATAATAATAATATACTATTTATTTATAACCCACAAAATACAATGATAAAACTGTGGAGTAAACAAAAAGAAAAGAAGAAGAAGAAGAAAAAAAACAACCATAAACATACGATTCTAATACAACATAAATAAATAAACACAATTCAAAAAAAGGCCAAAGAGGGTCAAAAGCACCAATCATTTTCTGAGTTGTAAAACATAAATCTGCAGATATTTGTTTCAGTCGCGAGGTGCATCAACAATGTCAAATTTAGAAACAGTTCTATGGTTCCGGTACCACCAAGGCAAATACAGAAGATATTTACAATACTTAAAATATCATGAGCGTATTTTATTCGTATCCTTCTTGCGAAGGAGGAAAGCAAACCCAGATAAATAAAAAAGAAAAGGGGCACAAAAACTAGAATAAAGACGGCAAAGTCCTTTTCGGTTATACCGACCACGATTGGGTGAAATTTTTCCGTAACCAACCGGCATACTTTTCAGCACGCTGGACGTAATAGCGGAGCTAGTAGTCGAAAGTGACATGTAAAAAGATAGACCTAACCATTTAATACTTGCCGAACATGTTATAGTTGAAGAACTCAAGCAAAGAGGCGATACTGGTGCATGGGCGCCCATATGGGGGGGCAGGGGGGGGGCTATCGCCCCCCCCTGGCTGAATGATTCTGCCTTATTTTTATATTTTTGTTCTGAGATTTTTATTATATAGCATTAAAAGGGCCAATTAGACGAGGTTTGCCCCCCCTGGAATTCAGCTTATGGGCGCCCATGTACTGGTGGAGAACTCCCAAAACACAATAACTCATATTTGGCAGCATTATCTGAAAGGTACTGCGGACAGTGCAGCTGAAAGCAGGTCAAAGTTTGCAATTAGACTTTGTTTTTTTCCGGCTAAGAAGCAGAACATCGTCAGCATAAGCAACGTGACTAATGCCTAAACTATCATTGTAAAAGACTGACGGTTGAAGACGTCGGAGACATGAAGCTAAAACACACTCAAATATATTCGGAAATAAAACGGCACCTTGCCTAACGCCTTTTTTACAGGAATATGCTCCCCTACTGTACCCTTCTACTTCAACCTAACTGAAGAATTAGCATGCCAATACTTAAGCACAGAAACAACTGAAAGGTTAACACCAGACGCTGCTAGAGAAAACGAAAGATTTAAATGAATTACATTGTCAAAAGCACTAAATATATTAACAGTCAAACAATACATGGACCTTTTTTGAGCAAAAACTTTTTGGGGTTTGCCCAGGGCACTCGTTCTAAGATATTGAGTTTATGTTGAGAAAATATGCTTGAGGAATGTCAGAATTATAGATTATGAGCAAGCGCTCGATTTTGTTGATAGAAGAACTTTAGTGAAAGTCTTATCCTTGTGTGGTATACCAGACAAATACATTAAAGTGATTAGTACTATATACGAGAATAACACTGTTACGGTTAAGGTAGTAAATGAGCTTAGCTGAGGACTTGTCTTAAGGAGTACATGAAAGGAAATGGGAGATCACAGAACCAAATGGGGAAAAAAAACTTTCCTGGACCTAAATTATGCTGATGATTAAAGCATCCTGGATGAAAGTGCAAGTTAAATGAATGAACTTTTATAGATTTTGGGTGCTAGAATATGTTTGAAAATGGGTGGTAAGAAGACTTAAGTCGCTAAGGCTAGGAATAAATGAAGATGAAAAGGTGACGTTGGGTAGCGAAAAGATTGTTCAAGTGGATAGCTTCACTTACCTTGGTATTATCATAGGCAGCGCAATAGCGCTGCCTAAGTAAAGAACAATGTTGGCACAATGTGTTATTTATTTTTTTTGGTTTCCATACCCAGGCACTTTGTATCAAAAGAGTTGTCGTAGAAACTTCGAAAAGGGCTCATTCGATTGAAAATTGGAGTAGCTAGTGCCCTCTTTAATAGTCGAAAGTGATTGGAGGGCAACTAGCCCCCCCCCACGCCCATCATTCCCCGAAAAAGATCCAATCAAAATTTGAGATGGCCATTTTGTTCAGCGTAGTTGATTCCCAGGGTGTGCGTGTAACTGAACCTCCGTGTAACTGAACCACAAGCAACTGAACCCGTGTTACTGAACCACCGCGCAACTGAAACCCCGTGCAACTGAACCCTCGTGTAACTAAACCCCCGTGCAACTCAACCCCATTTAACTGAACCCCCATGTAACTAAACCCCCGTGTAACTGAACCCCATGCAACTGAACCACCGTACAACTGAACCACCGTGCAACTGAACCACCGTGCAACTGAGCCGTCGTGTAACTGAACCATCGTGCAACTGAATCACTGCACTGAAGCAGGTAATTAACCGTTTTCAAACTAAATGATAAACAACTACGAGCGTAGAAAATACCACAAAATGAAAACAACAAAATAAGCAAAGTGGTAAAAAAAATTACAGTATGTAGACAGTGAGAGGCGCCGTTT
>JAQQPU010015795.1:0-15292 GCA_029168905.1 Artemia sp. Kazakhstan ARC1039
AAGAGACACACATAGCCCAAAGAAACACACAGCCCAAAGAGACACAAGCATCCCAAAGAGACAAACACAGACCAAAAAGACTCAAACAGCCCAAAGAGACACACAAACAGACCAAAAAGACTCAAACAGCCCAAAGAGACACACAGCCCAAAGAGACACACACAGCCTCAAGAGACACAAACAGCTCAAAGAGACACAGACAGCCCAAAGAGAAACACAACCCAAAGAGACAAACACAGACCTAAAAGACTCAAACAGCCCAAAGAGACACATACAGACCAAGAAGACTCAGACACCCCAAAAAGACACACAGTCCAACGAGACACACACAGCCTAAAGAGACACACACATCACAAAGAGACACCCACAACCCAAAGAGACACATACAGCTCAAAGAGACGTACACGGCCCAAAGAGACGCACACATCCAACAGAGAGACACAAAGCCCAAAACGACACAAACAGCCAAAAGAGGCACACACAGACCATAAAGATTCAAACTGCCCAAAGAGACACACAGCCTAAAGAGACACACACAGCCCAAAGAGACACACACAGGCTAAAGAGACATACACACAGTCCGAAGAGACACACAAAGCCCAAAGAGACACACACACAGCCCAAAGAGACAAAAAACGCCCATACAGACACATACATACCAAAAAGATTCAAACACCCCAAAGAGACACAAATTGCCCAAAGAGACACACATGGCCTCAAAGAGACACAAACAGCCAAAAGAAACACACACAGACCAAAATGTCTCAAACAGCCCAAGAGACACATAAAGCTCAAAGAGATGCGCACGGCCCAAAGAGACGCACACATCCAACAGAGACACACAAAGCCCAAAACGACACAAAAAGCCAAAGGAGACACACACAGACCAAAAAGATTCAAACTGCCCAAAGAGACACACAGCCTAAAGAGACACACACAACCCAAAAAGACACACACAGGCTAAAGAGACACACACAGCCTGAAGAGACACACAAAGCCCAAAGAGACACACACACAGCCCGAAGAGACAAAAAACGCCCATACAGACACATACAGACCAAAAGATTCAAACGCCCCAAAGAGACACACATAGCCCAAAGAGACACACACGGCCCCTAAGAGACACAAACAGCCAAAAGAAAGACACACAGACCAAAATGACTCAAGCAGCCCAAAGAGACACACATAGCCCAAAGAAACACAAACAGCCCAAAGAGACACAAACACCCCAAAGAGACAAACACAGACCAAAAAGACTCAAACAGCCCAAAGAAACATAAACAGATCAAAAAGACTCAAACACCCCAAAGAGACACACAGCCCAAAGGGACACACACAGCCCAAAGAAACACAAACAGCCCAAAGAGACATAAACATCCCAAAGAGATAAACACAGTTTTCTTGCCATCTACATCCCTCTTAGTATCAACTTCTTCGTATAGCATAACGTTAAACTATTTTAAATTGACGACACTGTTCAAGCACCACTTGCGTTTTATACAGAACACGTCGGAGAGGTAGAGCTATCCATTATTAAAATTCTTTTCTTGCCATCTACATCTCTCTTAGTATGAACTTTCTAGTATACTATAACATTAGACTCTATTTTAAACTGACAACACTGTTCAAACGCCATTGAGGTTACCTTAACTGCTAATCACTTTAACCCTTTTTCTCTATCGTCAAGTACATGCTCTGGAAAGGTACCTAGGAACATAAGGCAATTCAGGGACCAGAGGGGAATCCTCGCTCGTAACTGGTAATCACTTTAAGCCTTTTTTTCCATCGTCACCTTAACTGTTAATCAGTTTAATCCCTTTTTTTCTCCATCGTCATACAATCCAATCACTAATTAGAATCATTCACACTCCTATTATTCAAAACATTAATTAATATCGTTCATAGAGTCCAATTTGCGAATTCCTTATCCCTTTTTGCAAGTCAGTTAACCCTATGAAGCGAATTGGGTAACCCTTTCACAATAACAAAAGGCTTAGCAGTGATTACATCTCATTGTCAGTGACAATTCAATCAGATTAGAGTTGTGCAAATGGAATACCTTTTCGCAAATTGAGTTAGCTTCTATTTCATAGACAAAATATTTGAATTCCTTTTATTAACAGCGAAACAAGACGCGCTGGTTTTCTAACACGGGTTTATCCCTAAAAAGACATGTATACCATGAATTAGAAATCTGGTAAATTGCGTCAGAACAACTTGTCCTTCATAACACGTTATGCAAAGCTCTGAATCTCTTTGAAAAGGTGTATACGTCTCGTAGAAATGTTTACCTATAGGACCGGTAGAATACTATACCTACCAGAAACCTGTTTGGTACAGGGGCGCACGCAAATTCCATATGTGGTTACTACTCAAATCTTCATCCGCTTTTCGGAGCGCCCATGCTTCAGAGCCATATTTGACCACTGTCATCACTGTAGCTTCTAATATTCTAATCTTGGTTTGCAGACTTATCTTCCTATTCTTCCGAACTTTTTTTTAACTGTGAAAAAACACCCTGAGCCTTGGTTATTCTATTTTTAACATCTTCACTGCTCCCACCATCTTTACTAATAATACTACCAAGGTAAGTGAAGCTGCCCACCTGATCAATCTTTTCATTACCCAACTTCACATTTTCATCTCCACTTATTCCTAGCATTAGTGACTTAGTCTTCTTAAGATTAATTTTCAACCCTATTCTAGCACCCTGAACTCGCAAAACCTCTAAAACTTCATTCATTTTGCTCATAACTTTCATCTAGGAGGCTTAAATCATCAGCATAATCTAAGTCCAGGAGACTTTTTCCTCCCCATTTGATTCCGTGGTCTGCCATTGTCTTTCCTGTGCTCAACATACAACAAGTAATAGTATAAATGAATAAATAAATCTTAAAGCGAGTAATGCTTAGATTGAATATGTATATCAAGCTTAAAACGAAAACAAATACTTTTATATTGAAGTATAAATGAAACGTAAAACGAACAGAAATTAAATAAACAATCAATGTAAACAAACATACAATAGATATTAATGTAAATTAATAAATAAATCTTAAAACGAGTGAAACTTAAATTGAATGTACAAATCAAGCTTGAAACGAACAAAAATCACCACAAACAAGAGTTTGGGTATGACCTCCTTCTCTCACTGTAAAAGTCTAAAACCTACTGCGTCATTGGCGCTTTACTGAAAACTATATGTGTCTTGAACAGTCTTGGAAAGCATAAACAACATCAAACTGAATGTTTAATGTATAATTGTATTAATTGTTGAAAGATCCGTCAGTTCAAGAATTTATTTCACTGTAATTGTACTTTTATTTTCAATACTGTAAGAACTGTAAAAGAAAATATTTGTAATATAATCCATTTTCAGTTAAGCGCCAATGACGCAGTAGGGTTTTGGTTTTTATTTACAGTTAGGAAAGGAGGCAGTATCCAAACACTTTTTTGTAGGGAAACTATATTCGTCTCTAACAACTTTAAAAAGAGCTAATAAATTAAACTGAATATTTGACGCATAATGATATTAATTGCTGAAAGCTCATCAGTTCAAAATGTTACTATAATTTTAATGTTTTTTTTTAATATTAAGTACAAATGAAAATATTTGTCATAAAATTGGTTCTGATTCCCCCTGAAATGCATTCTGAGTACGAGCTCGGCATGGATAGTATTCGTACAATATTTAAGTAATATAGCTACTACTCGTACTTCCAACCAGTCTTTGCAGCGCCAGTCATCTGAAGCTGAACCAGCTTTACACGCTCCTCCTCCCACCAATCTATTCAGAGCTTCACTCTATATATTTCCCATGTAGTTCCAATTCCCTTTGGATCCTTCTTATGGCTTCTTTCGACCCAATTTGGAAACAACTAGAATTTGGTGTGACCCTATTGATCTTTTTCCCTTCTAGTAAGTGCGCAAAGGATCTTCCCTATGGGAGGAGTTTGTTTCTTTATGAGCAGGAGGAAGGAGTAATTCCTAGTAAGTGCACAAAGGTTTTTTCCCCATGAGAGAATTTTTTTTCTTTATGAGTGGGAGGAAGGAGGTATTAACATTTTTCCAAGGTGGTAGATCCTAATTTTGTGTGTGTGTGTATGTGTGTGTGTGTTTCAGAAAGCTCCCAAAATATCCTTGACTTTTCTTTAGACTAATCTTAGGGGCCAATACTACCTTATAGAGAGGGAATGCCACTACCATATATGGAGTACACTCTTGGGACCTGACCTTCTGTGCCATAATGTGGTTTTCACGATTTTTCTGCAGTCTCCTATATTTTTAATATATATTTTAGCAGTTTTGACAAAGTTACACCCAACCTCAGGCAGCGTAAATCATTTCATATAAACTAGGTTAAAAATCCCCCCACCCACACTCCCAAAAAACAAAAACTGGGACACAAAAGAAACTTTTGGGCAATGTCGGACGTCTTCCTGCAAAAGCTACTGACCCCTCCCCCAGTCTCCGTCTCGATAATATTTGTTGTTAGCGACGTGTTTCAAGCCTAACCATTTTAATAAGTAAGCAGCTTAAATTTTTTAGTTCAACATAAAATATAACCCTTTTGTCCTGTGAATGAAGCAGTAGATGCTACATTTTATTACACATCATAAAATATTCGTATTAGTGCTGACAGAATTTCTCAGACTAGAGAACTCCAATTTCACCCCTATACTATTTCTACCCTATTTCATCCAAAGCGCAAGCCGTTACTATTTAGTCAAACAATTGGACGAAAATTTTTCCGACATTTCCACAATACCTTTCCTCTTTCTTTTTATTCAAAAGCCCGTACGAACCAATGATGTTTCGTCGCTCCATCTGACCTTTCGACCCCCAAATTGTTACCCCGTACATCTGTCCGCTGTGGAATAATCATTCCTAAAAATATTAAGCGACAAAAAAGTAGCACTGGGGCGGAGCTAGGTTTCCCCCGGCCAACCCGTGCTTTTTTCCAATTCAGTATGTATTTTAATAGCAAAAAACGAAATGAATCTTAAACACAATACCTACTCGCGTGCTGATTTGCAATATTCAGGGGTTTTGTGGGGGTAAAAAAATAAGTCCGACTGTCACAAAAGAAGAAAGGTTTTGTTGGAAACCAGGGGCTGGTTTGTATTACAATAGGGCACATGCTGTGATTTATTTTCGATAGACCGAGTTTTTTGCTAAGCAAACGACAAATCTGGGGAAAAACTGGTAATTTCCGTTTCTATGTTTGAAGCACTCTTGAAAAATAACTTGACAAGGGGTTGACACAATGGATAATGTATCTGGCAAACTTTTTAAGCGCCGCAGTTAGAAAATCGAAAAATTCTTGAATTTGGCTGTTTTAGAACCGAAATAAAAAGGTTTCTCGGGACACCAAATGGATAAAGTGATTACCGTGGTCACTTTATTTAAGTCTTGTCTACAATGTCGGGTCATTATTAATGGTATCAATAGGGGATGCAGTTACGGTAAAACATTTTTAAGTGGATTGGGCAATTTCAGCTGGAACAAGTTCGTCGAAAGAAAATGAAATATGTTGGCATATACACGGGATTTTTTTTGGGGGGGGGGAGGGCTTAAAACAAAAAGAAATTTTTGGAAGGGGAGGAGCAATAAAAAAATAGAGACGAATTTGATTACGGGGTTTGAATAAGAAATGCCCATAAATACAAGGAAGTTTAGGATTTTGGAAGGGGTGGGACCTAATCCCTCAGCCCTGTGTACATCTCTAAAAACATGGAAATGACATTAGAATTATAGGAACTAATTAAAAAAATTAAAAAAATGTACGAGGCTCTAGTAATTACTGGCCATTGAGAGTAGATGCATTTTAATGGCTGCCACACTCTCCCTAAAACAACACAATATTCTTATGATATTCAAACTTCTTATGATATTCTTTTTGTGATTCTTATCATATTTTTCAAACTTTCTATACGGTACTTTTGTATTTAATTCACCTGTGTTTTGGGACCCTTTAAAATATCCCCTGCAGAAAAAATGGCGGTTTCTGAATGGCGGTTAAACCACCATCTATCTGTCATCAGGGCCGTGGGGAGGGGTTGACTATGGTGAAAAATGCTTGTTATTTATTTGCTATTAAATCTCCGAAAAACGGGTGTGGGTCTGTATCTTTTTAAAAGACAATCTTTTAAAAGACGATCATTTATTCCAAGTTTTAGTGATGCCACCTAAGCCACGAATTTAAAGACCACTCACAATGACCAAAGGCTGAAAATACCACCCGAGGCAAGTAAGTGTCCACAGTCCTGGATGGAAAAATACAGAAACCTGAAATGGTGGCATTGCTCTTGCTGCGAAAGAATGAATATAGATGTTACTGATACACTGAGATGTATAGATGTACTGAGTAACATATAAATGTTACTGAAAAAAAAATCGGGTATATCTGTTTGTTTTAAACCAATAGTTCCTTCAATTAAGAAGTTTAAGAGGTTCAGTTCAGACGCGTATGCATGGTTTTTTTTTCTGAAGGGGGCAATAATACAAGATAAATTTTATTGATAAATTGAGCAAGATGTGCCCAGAAATTTTGGAAAATCTAGATTTTTGAGCGGGGCCAATCCCTGGTGCCCTCCGTAATGGATCCCCTTACGGAGAATCTTACGGATCTCCGTAAGGCCAGTATCTAATAGTATAGTTTTGGCAGTTTCCAATTTTTTTGGTTCATTTCAGTTGTTATAATTTCAAAAAAACTCAAAACCATTTTGACCTCATCCGAGTTGGTTGTGTCTGCATGAATTCCTCCCGGACCTACAAGATAGGTAGCTATACGTAGGCAGTGGCACCAATTCCCAAAAAAGGGGGAAGGCGAGGATTTTTTCGATCTTTAAGGAAGATAAAAATGTATTTTTCAAACTCACAAAAAATGCAAGGGAGGGGGGGGGAGCAAGGAATTTTTCCAATTTTTAAGGAAGATAAAACTAAATGTATTTTTAAAAATCAGGGGGGGGGGAGATTTTTTTCAATCTTTTAATGGAACTACTGAAAATGTACTTTTAAATCCAGGGGGCAATACCCCCTTCACTAATTGGCACCCCTACATTTAGGTTGATATTTCAAGTTATCGCCTTAAGACTCTAGGACTTAAGACTAGGACTCTCTTTTAAGACTCCCTTAAGTACTTGTCCAATAAGAGAGTCATACTTACTCCCACCATTTATCCGTGCCATTTAAACACTTTTTGTCTCTCAATTACTCGGACTATCTGTCTTGACTTTTTTCCTACAATTAGCCATGTCTTGATGCCTACTGCAAAATACTTGATTTTCAATTGATTAAGTTTTGAATTGAAAATCAAGTATTTTGCATTAGGCATGAAGACATGGCTAATTGTAGGAAAAAGCCAAGACAGATAGTCCGAGTAATTGAGAGACAAAAAGTGTTTAAATGGTGGGAGTAAGTATGACTCTCTTAAAGCCAGTCTCCATTAGGCAGATTTTGCCATTCTGCCATCTTGCTGAAAAAGCAACATCGAAGGTTGCAGTATCTGCAAACTGCCAATACGGAACCGGAAAAGAAGTCTCCATTGAGATAAAATTTGCAGATTGGCGGTGCAGATTTGCAGAATCTGCCAAATGGAGACTGGCTTTTATTGAACAAGTACTTATGTGTTCGTTTTAGGAAAGGCACGCCTGCCTAGAGTCAATAATTTACGTCAGTTAGCTGATAAAAGGAGTTTCTACAAAAACCTTAATATAGGTTTGTTAGCAATAATGTGATGATGAATCTCCAATCCCATACTCGTATTTCATTGATTTACGTCGTCATTTTCATCATAGAGTGAATCATTTCCATCTTAATTTTTTATGTTGCATATACGGCATTATCAACCAATCACGCGAGACTAAGTAATTATTTTATCTTATCAGCAAGAAAAAGGCTTGCACCAGCTACTAACATTAGTTAATAATATTGTCAGTCTTAATAGAAAATTCAACCTTTTGGAACGAGTTGTTGAACTTAATATTATTGATACTTTTAAGGCAACATCGAAATGTCACGTAAGTTTTTATTTTATTTTTTTAATAAGATTTATGGCGCCATCTAATCAGAATATTCTGCTAGTATTGGGTAATTGCGTAACTATTTCTGTCTGAGTAAGCCCCTTCAATAAGCAAGGGTACTCCAGGGACGACACTGCTTCATAAAACCAAAAAGAGTGAAAGACTTTATCTCCGAAGAGAAATAGATATTGTTGTCACTATTGGGTTCAGCAGTAGTATTTCAAAAAGATAGGTGTGGCAGTGATTATATAATTAGGGTTCGTAGCCTAACTTGCAAAGGTCAAAAAGTTCTATCGATAGGTTAAATTTGGTTTCCTGAATTTTTTGTTTTGGTCCTAGAAATGTTAAGAAGTTTCTATTTTTCTAATAATGCGCTTTGTGCTATTTCTCGTAGAAATTGTTAGAAAATTAAGTTTTTAGTATCAAAACTATTTGTCATATTTTTAATCCCAAATAGACCTCAATTATATAGAAGCCGATAATTTCATAAATCACGGTTACCTGCCATGACAAAGAATTAAAAAATAATTCTTCGGTTTTTTAAACTTTTTAAGAAAGAGTTTTTCTTTTCTTTGTTTTTTTATCATTTGTATAGAAGCCCCAAACACAGTTGTCAGTTTTGCCTCACTGTAGAATTTATTTCAGTAACATAAAGCCTTTTGAATTCTTGAAGAATGATTCTCAAAACACGGCCTTCTTCACAACTCGGCTGAGATCAAACATAAAGTAAGCCATCGTCGAACAGTGAAGGAAGAGATAGTAAGAAACGATTGAAAAGAAATGGAAACATTTTTTTTGGGGGGGGGGGCGAAGATTTTGGCTCGGATTAGAGTGTAGGAAAAATGTGCACTGCTTAATTGACATATGATGGCTTGGTGCTGTGATGAATTCTTATTTACTTAATAATGCCAATCAGATGCATACTCAGGGTGGGGGCCTTTGTGCCCGTCCCACATATTCTTGGTATGTCAAGATTTTCACGATTGGTAATATAATTTTTCAGGTTTTGCCAGTGCTTGGTGTTTTTTTTTATGTAACCCTCTCCTGATTTTTACAGTCCCTCGAAATAGAGACATGTGTACGTGCCTGAAACTGAAAGCTGCCAATTTTATGGAAAGGGCCATCCCAAAATAGTTTGAAAAACATGGGTCAGCTATAGAAAAGTTCTTTTTGTCTTAAAATCAAATAAAATTGTCTTCAAATAATTTTGCCATAAAATAACAGAAATTATAAATTTATCTGTAGTTTTTGATTTTCCAAGGGGGGAGCATAGGGAGTTCTAACTCTCTCTAGGGGAAGGGGTTGATTAAGAGCTCTGTATTTAGTTACGGATGATCAGAAGACAAGTCTGTTTTGTCACATGTGTTGCCATTTATTATTTTCATTTTTGCTCAGAAGGCCAGAGCAGGTAAACATAAAGGGAAGTCCCCTTCCCTCCACAAAAAAAGAATGTTAAGTTCTTAATTATGTTCTATATATTTATCATAACATTCATCTATTTATGGGGAATTTGAATAAAATTCCCCCCCCACTCACGAAATATGATCTCTCCTAATTTATGCCCCCCTCCTTGTTTCATATAATCCCTAAAAATTCCAAATTTTTCCTTTGACTACCCTTCTTATCATTAATTAACCATTTTAAAACCTTTAAGTAAAATTTTATCCTTATGTAATATTTTTTCCCATATTTTCCAAAACTTATTTGCAGAGTGACAGTGCAGATAAATTGGAAATTAATTAATTTGGCAGACTCTATGCAAATTTTCCTAATCTAGTTTTATTTTCCAAGAACTGTATTTTCGGTAAAAACGTAGCATAGTCACAGAAAAATAAAAAAACGACTTTTAATTTTAAGGTTGTAGAAGAACTGTAGTCAGTCCAGTGGCGGATCAAGGGGGGCGAGGGGGCACACGCCCCTCCTAGCGTAGTCTAAAGTAGTGTAATTTACTTAATTACCGCAAGTTTGCGTTAATTAAACCTGCTCCTAACGCAAGTTTATCGGATCAACCTATTTTGCACAACCCACCCCCCCCCCGCCCCCCTAAAAAAAATCCTGGATCCACCCCTGAGTCAGTCTGCCTCAGCAACTAACAAAATCTTAGGCAAATAGTTTACTCGCAAAGGAGCAGGGAGTACCAATAGAGAAGGGAGTAACTTCCCATCTATATTTTATTGCCCCCTTTCTAGATTTCGAAAAATGCTTATTTGTATCTTCATATAAATAAACTATTGAAAAGTATACTCCCCCTCTTCTATATTCTCATGAATTAGTGACCCTATGCATGAAAATTCTTCTTACAGTCATCGACAGTTATTTGTAGAACGACAATGGATATGAATTTGAAATTAACTCATTTTGCTAACGCTAGTCAATTATTTGTTATTATTTATCTTCTCAGTACATTCAATAAGCACTTTATTTAATGAAAAAAAAATATGATTTTTTCATGTTTTTTTTTTTACATTGACATTTTTTTCAGACATTGTGGGGCTGTTCGGCTGCCCTGTGCCAAAACCTAATTCCTGTATTTTCAAGTTATTGAGATAATCATAAATGTTGATTTTTTTTTTATTTTTGGAGAGGGAGATATAGATGTAGATATAGAATTGCGTCTGTAGGTTTTCTTAAGTCTATTTTCTTCCCGTAATGGCCTGTCTATTACTTGCTGGGAGTAAACACTAGGCAATGGCACCAATTCACCAAAAATGTAGGCTATGGGGGGCAAATATTTTTTTGTGAGCTACTAGAGTGAAAATATAAAAATCTTTTCAAAATATTGGGAAGGGACCATTTTTAGTTTTTTTTTCGATTCATTTAATGTAAATTAAAAAGGTTTTCTCAAAATCCAAAGTGGGTTTATTGTCCCCAAGCCCATTTGGTACTCCTGATGCTAGGTTTTGTAATTCTAGTGTGTCCATAATAGGTTTTGGTTGCAGAAAATAGACGAAATCCGTTTTTACCCCTGCATAATACTACGTATATCAGAAAGTATAGCAGATGGGAAAATCCTGAGCTACCGTTGGACTTGCCGTGTCAATATAAGGGGGGGGGGAGTCTATTCGTAGCTAAAATCAAATTTTGTTTAGATACTAGGCTTTGGTCGAGGACCACCAAATTTATAACACCTAGTAATTCCGATGCACTAATTCTAAAGGCGTTATGTTACAAAGCACTAACTTTGCTGGAAAGTGAAAAACTAAAAATTCGTTTCATGTTTTATTTTTTACTATCGTTAAAAATCAATTCTTTCCGTAAAGGTATCCAATATATATTAAAAAAAGATTTGGGTGCCAAAGTTCTGATTTTGAAACCACTTGTAAAAGTAGTTTCACAAATCAACAAATCGATACAACATACTGAGTTTCAGAATGTAGGCTAGAAAAAAATTTCAAAGAAACATCAGGTTACGTCCTTGAATTATTAGAGCTACACTGAAGCTACGTCAATCACTCGAAAAATTCACAAAGATAAATTTTGATATTAATTTTTATTTTTGATAAGTTTTGCTTTTTGGGTTTTGAAGTTTATTTTTTTTAAGTAAACAATGTCTTCAAAAAGTTATTATCTAATGCAAAACAATGCATAATGAAATTCCAAAGTTGTACAGTTGTGGGGGGTGGGGTCATTCCACAACAGCAATACCGCCAGGGAGGAAGAAAGATTTTTTTTAAGTGAAGGGGATTTTAAGAGTGGGGCGATCCAATTAATAGAAATAAACAAATTATTTGAAAGTTGCAAAAAAATGAAAGAATTGTAAAACTATAAAAATCTTAATATGTATTAAATCGTGATACATTAAATTTCATTCAGGCCTCCATCCCCAAGATTTCTTAGATCTGTACAATTTTTTATAATATCAGTATAATTGGCATACTTACCCGTTTTAGAATTTGTTTACTTTTGAATGTTACATATGCAAGGAGTCTTCAGGCCTGTCCCTCTACAAACAAAATTTTCCATCACTGTCTCCCCCTTCTCACCCCCAAATAAATTTCTCTGTATGTGGTTGGTACGTGACAATTATAAGAAGATATAACTGATAAATTTTGTCATCTATCCATTGGAAAAATAACATGGGTATAGGATTCTTGTACGGGCATTTGCAATCTTATAAGTACCATGGACAGCAAAACAAAAGCATTTTCTGCCCCTCCCTCCCCCCTCCTGGATATTCATACCAAAAACAGCAATTTTCTGTAATGTTTCTTTTATTTGTTTCAAAGTTTTGAAGCTTCTAGGGCGGTATTACTTTTCGCCAGTATTGCCACGTTGAACCGTGAAAAGAAGTAAGCAAAACCAAATCGCTGAATTTGACAACATTTTTCGTCCATAAGAAAATTATAGTCTACATTAAGAATATATTGGTTCCCAAAGACAACTGACTTTCAACGAAAACCTACACCTTGTTAAACTGTTTAGAGCCTTATATTGTTTGCATATTTATTGCTCATTTTCATCCACATTTCTTTTTTTTAAATTTTGCACTAACTACCGCTAAAACTGTATAACTGGATATGGAGACTTTTCTAATTAAAAATTGAATTCCTTTTTTCGATTTTTGTATATATATGGTTTGGTGAGTATCCATTTAACCAGTGCAGACAATAAAATTGTATTTTCCTTGTCCTTGGTACTTTAAGGCAAGGCCGTACCCAGTACTTTTTTTTCGGGGGGGGGGGGAGGGAGGTTTACTTAAAGTTTTTTCTCCCAGGGGGGGGTACGCAAAAAACCCTCATAAACGCATAAAAGTTTGTTTATATCCATTTTTGTTACGTTTTTACGATTCAGACAAACATTTCGGGGGGAGTCAAACACTTTACTCCCCCCCCCCCCGCCGTGGGTACAGCCTTGCTTAAAGTTACTAATCTTTACTTTGGCGGAGAAGGCCATAAACCTAGATCAATCATACTTGGTTGATGGTGTTTCAATAACAAAAAAACGCATCTGTGGTCGCCCTCTATACTCAATAATTGCCTCTACTGGGGTCTGTTTTTGTTGTACAGCAGCTTGCTTGATTCCTTCAAATTTAGGCTACTTTATTCACTGTGTTCATTTTAGTGGAAATGCTTCCATCACCAAAAAGAATAAGCCGCATGCTAGAAGAAATTGGAAATTGAGGGGGTGGTGATTTCCCAGAATTGTAATCCAAATATGAGGCTAGAAGCATCGCCTAGAATAATTGATTTGTTGATTGAACTTAAGATATTTTTAGTTGAAAAGGGGATGCCTCTTTCCTCAAAAATCGTAATTTTAAGGATATCTGTTGTGATTAACTTCTGCTTGAGATTAGGGGCTTAACTGACAGGATAAAAATGGTTAAATGAAGATTGAAAAGGGAGTCACCGAGAAAACTAATTTGACAACAATTCAATTTAGTTATTCAGATCTTTTAATGTACATTGACTTTTTATCGGCTGTTCAAATCATTTTAACGTGCTTTCAAGCAGATACGGTTTTTTTCCAGGCGGCTTAAGAGTAAAAAGCTAATTTTATTTATTATTTGAAATATAAAGTATCTAGAAATTTTGGAAAAATTAGGATTTCAGGTGTATCAGGCCCCAAGGTCCTCCTAGCGTACGTCACTGATTTTAGATGATTTTTTTCGTTTTGTTTCCAAATGATTAATTTTAGAATTATCCCAATGTTTGAAAGGGAGCATATCGGTTACTTAAATGATTCTAATGGGTTTCAGGTGATTTTATTTTTGATTTGTTTCTGAATAATTGATGTGTGAATTATCCAAAAGCTCGAAAGGAAACTTATTCTCTCTCGATATGATTTTAAGATGATTTTTTTTTTTTACGTTGCTAAGATCGGCCTCCCTTTCGGTTGGTTTCGACTCTTTCCGTAAGTCATTCCAATGGGATTTTTTCTTAATAAACATTAGCAATATATTTTAATGGGAACTTATCAGCTACTCGAATTGTTCTAAGATGATTTTTAGGTGATTGTTTCGTTTTTCTTATTATCTAAATAATTTTCTAAAAATAAATAACTAATCTAAATAGTATTAAAATGTTCGAAAAGAGGTCAGATTTCAGAGGTATTTTTGTCAATATTCTATGTGTGCTTTAGTTTCTTAAAAACGCTGGACAACAAGTTTTTTTTTATTGCTTCAACAAATAGAATAAGCTATTTTTTAAAGTTGATTACGGTAAATTTGAAAATGCAAAAATTTTATCATGATAAAATAAAAGTTCAAAATAGGGATAAAATCCTTTTCAATAGACAGTGTATAGAAAATTCACAAAAAATACCAGATACTTCGGTCACTGTATATGTGACCGAAATATCTGGTAGTTTTTGTGAATTTTCTATACACTGTCTATTAAAAAGGATTTTATCCCTATTTTGAACTTTTATTTTATCGTCATGGAAAGGCACTGTGGTCTCCGAAATTATCTACAAAAATTTTATCTAATTTTTGTCTAATTTATCAATTTTATCTAAGTGCTACATTCGAAATTTTTATCAGCTACAGTTTTGCTTGTTTTGGCTATTTATTTGTTTTTGTTTTTTATCCATGTTTTGGGTTTTTTTGGCTTTGTTTTGGGTCTTTTATTTGGGCCTTGTTTTGCTATTTTCTCTTGGACATTTTTTACTTTGTTTAATGAAGAGTTTGCGAGAGGAGCTCGCAAACTCAATTTGATTATAATTAACAACAACTTAATTAAAATCAACAACTTAATTATAATTTTATTGGTGCCCACGATTTTTTACTAAATCAATTCTGAAATTAATTTTGTTCTAAAACAGCCAAAATTCAACAAAATAACTAGAAATCGTGGTGCAGAAACTTTGGACTCCAAAAATCAGATTATTTTATTTAGTTCTGTACAACACTGGGCTAGAAAAACTCTCCATTTTGCAATATTATTTCTGAAACACCAACATTTTTCAAATAAAAGAGATTGTGTTTTTGTACATCTAAACCAAAAAGTTATCGTTTATTTCTGTGATCGTTTTTGGATTCAAAGGGTGGGGGACGACAAGTTTATAATCAATTGACTTCATAATCAGTTCGCATTTTTTCCACCTCAAAAGGGCACATTTATAAACAATTGCGACATTACAGAGACAAGCCTTTAAAATTGTTTTCAGAAAGAGGGCTGGGGGAAGATAAAACTTTCTAAAATAGCTATTTTAGTCAGGTAAGTGTTGCGTTTTGAATAATTGACAAATTGGTTGTTTTTGAATAGATAGATAGATGGATAGATGTATTATAAGCCCAACAGGAGCATATAACATATATATATATATAACAT
>JAQQPU010015796.1:0-10907 GCA_029168905.1 Artemia sp. Kazakhstan ARC1039
AAAAGAATGTGTTTATAATGCTGATCCTAAATATATAAATTTTATTAAGTTTAGTATTACTCATCAAAGGCTACGAGCCTGAGAAAATTTACTCGATTTTTTAAAGAGGGGGGAAACATCCCCTACAAGTGAAAGAATTTTAATGAAAATCACACCGTCAGATTCAGCGTATCAGAAAACCCTATTACATAGGTTTCAAGCTCATATCTGCAAAAATCTGCAACTTTGTATTTTTTGCCAGAAGAAAAATATACGAATATAGAAGTTAGTTACGTAAGTTAATTTGTAAAGACATCCATTTAGCAAAAGAAAAGTAAAATGTTTATGCAAATAAAAGCTGCATTAACTAAAAAACGATCAGAAAATAAATAAAAAAAACAAGTTTTTTAAACTGAAAGTAAGGAGCGACATTAAAACTTAAAACGAACAGAAATTATTCCGTATATGAAAGGGGCTGTCCCCTCCTCAACGCCTCGCTCTTTACGCTAAAGTTTGACTCTGTCTCACAACTTTATTTTTTAAAACAATAAAAACCTTTAGCGTAAAGAGCGAGGCGTTGAGGAGGGGACAGCCCCTTTCATATACGGAATAATTTCTGTTCGTTTTAAGTTTTAATGTCGCTCCTTACTTTCAGTTTAAAAAACTTGTTTTTTTTATTTTTCCAAAAAAGGAACGTCTAAGATATAGGGTGGACAGAGGTAACTATAATTGAATACCTTATTTTCAGCTAGAATAAATGGAATAATCAAAAAAGGGAAATAAAGGGAAATGTTAAGTTATCTTCAATGAAGGCCGGCAAAACCTACAGTACTTATATTTCACATCTGGTGATACTCTTCAGAGGGGAAGCAAAATATTCAAAAATTGAAAAAAATAGTCATCACGTTAGAAATAAAGCAAATATGGTAAAATGGAAAAAGGTAAAAAACTAATTTCTAACTATACTTCTTTCCGAGTCAAACACTACACTGTGTGCACTATACGGCACAAAACAATGCTGAAATGAACGAAGTGAGCAACAAACTGTGCAAGATAAGGGATAGAGACGTGTTGTTTTCTTCTAGGTCTTGAAGAACGCAACCGTGCAGACGATAAGCTGTATTTTCCACAAAAAAGGTAGCGTACTCTTGGCAAATTATTTAAAAATTTTAAACATTGACACTCAACGAATACAATTTGCTAAGTCAAGCCATCAAGCAGTAAATTAAGTGAGCTTGTGACCCCACAAATCTTGTCGTGAAATTATACCAATATGCGGAGTTCTCCCAGAATTAAAACTTAGCTTAAAAAAAACCTCGAAACAGGATTTAATCTTAAAAGTAATCTTAGTTCGAAAGTTTGTGTAACCGTATGTAATAAATACGGCCTTTTTAGCTCGATAATGTTACGTCTATCCAGTATTAAAGGCACGTGCAATGAAGTCTTCCAGAATGAGTCTATGAAATTAGACGATTTATTTGTACAAGATATTGCATTGGCCTTGAAAATGGTGTCAAAACGATGAAGCAATCGTCAAAAACAACCTTAAATGACTTTCAAGGTGTTGCCAAGTTTTAAAAATCATGTTCACCAGCTGGTGCCCGCCAAGCGTGGTGGAACTCTGCCCAGCGTTTGGCTTTTAAGCCTCTTATTTGAAATTTTAAGCCAGCCAAAAGAGCGAAAAGTTTGGCTCCATGTGATAGGTTCTTCCTGTGTAAAACTTTTAGCCAGTAAAAACAATGAAACTTTTCTTAGTGACAATATATTTTATAAGTAGTCCCAGAGAATGTGTTTCGAAAAAGTTCAGCCCTTAGAAAGGGGGTTCGTGTCTGTAAGCTTCGATACCTGTCAGTATGAATCGTATTTTTCCAGTAAATGTGTAGTATAGGAGGATCCCTAGTTCAATCTGGATGACCCTACTCGGGGATTAAAGTCTCTGATGCCCTTCCCTCCTTCAGGCCTATTGGCATATATATGTGTTACGATTTCTTGTAGTGATTTACCAGGAGCAGATGACTTTCTCGCCTCACCGCTGTTTTATTCTTCCCCCATAAATATATACGAGCTTTTTTTTCTTCTTTTAAAGCTCTTGCCAAACCTGACGATCCAATCTGCATTTCTTTTTTAAATTCAGATCAAGACGAAAAGCATATAGAGATTGATTTGTGTGCTTCCATCAATAGCCTGGGTTCACACTCTAATAGCTTCATTCTGTTGCTTCTTCTTTTGTCACACCACTACAGTGTGGTAGAAGAAAAAAAAATTGTCGTAAATCTTTAGAAAGGTTTTCAATGCGCGAATGAATGGGTCGTTATAAATCGACCTGAAATTATAACAATAAAGATTGGATGTGAATAAATGTTAACATGACAAAGGCCTGTAAGTTGTCTTGATTTGGAAAGAATCCACTTGGGAGGATTATGGAAGGTTTTTCTTAGCGGCTTGAAAATTTTAGGTTTAGAAGCAACAAAGTAAGATATCTGATAAGCTGGCTAAAATGTATTTGCTATTCATTCTGTAACCACACATGAAAAAGAAAGCCGTTTTAGGCATTGAATTCATAAAGCGTAATCCGTGAAGAGAAGTTTTGAGTTGAACTTAATTTTTATTTTAGAACAGGCGTTCACCACTTTCTTGGGCCATGTCCCTTTGAATCTTAGAACTTGATCTCTCATCCCTTTTGAAGATGCTACAAGACTTTATAAAACTCCGATTTGTGTTTATATCATATTAGGTTATTATATTGAAACACTTTCTAAAATCACTCCCAAGGTTGAGGGTATCTCAGGTTGGAAATCTATTTTTGAGAACTCAGGAACCAGTGCGCTTAGAGTATTAATTGGTCAATTTAGAGTTGGTATGGCATTTGAAGGGGAAAGAGCAAGTACTCCCTCCCATAGTAATAAAAAAAAACTAAGGAGTCCCAGAAAAGGCTGATCGGAGTATAAATGGGATACCCTAGGGTTTAACTATAATCCCCAGCTTTCATTTCAGCAGTTTCCTGTTCAAACTCGAACTACCCATAAAGAAGAACATCTTTGTCTCTAAGGAAAACAGTTAGGGAAACGGATACAATCCAAAGTTAGTTTCTACTGCTCTCATTTGACAAAACGCCTAACAACTGTATATACAATTGATCCAGTAGTCCAACAGTCCGTTTGAAAGAGAGTTCCCACAGAGAAAAACAGAGTTTACTTGTAAAAAATTGTTTGAACAAAAATATTTTCCTTGTTTTGGTGGCATAGAATCTCACACAGGAAAAACCAATCAGTAGGGCTGTGTCCAGGGGGGTACCCGGTTTGAACCCCGGCCCAGGAAATTTTTGTGTGACTCGAGAAATATTGCCAAAAATGCATGTAAACAAATTTTGTTGGATTTTGTAAAAATCCATCAAATTTTGTTGGATTTTGAAAAATCCAGTTTTTCATAAAACTCCTTCCGATCAAAGATTTCTTTCCTCTCCGAACCAAAATCCTGCACACGGCTCTGTCAATCAGGTAGGATTTAAGTTTTTCTCCTGGCTTATTGTTTCACTCAGGAACCAACCAGGTTTTAAAAGAGCAGGGCTATGGGTTTACCTTTCTGTTATATTCTTAAGGAGTAATGTGGATTGGCTTACGAAAATACGTCACAGGCGTGAACTGATGATATTAATGCACGGTTTATACCACAGAATTTAGGAAAGTAATATCTCTTTTTGGTAGTTCCAAATTTTTTTTTCATAAACTGGAGAAGTGTTTTGAAAATGATACTCAGCGATCGCTAATCAAGCTCCTTCGACATGTCTCGTTTATGCCGGATGATGTTTTGTTTCTCCTGCTTATTATAGTCTATTATTACCAATATAACATATCTCATGGTAACCCTTTGAGTCTGGGGTCCATCTGCATTGACATTCTATTTTTCTAGCCCGTGACACGATAACAGAATTGTAAATTATCAAGAAATTAATAAGTATTGCAAAGTGAATTTAATGAGGATGTCATTCCGTGATTTTGTGTTTAACATTATGTTATATCTATTGATTTTTGAACAGCTGGGCATTATTCTTATTTCTTGTTTGATATCATTTGTCTGATAAATTATTACTGATTTTCCAAGTCGGGTGTGCCCCAAGCCTAGTCACAGATCAATTAATTGATTGCAAGATACGGCATTGTCTATCTTTCCTTGTAGGATCAATGTGGCTTAAAACATATGACTGGAGGACCTTTAGAAAGTCTGTGGATCGGAAAGTATGTTTTGTTTGATTTGAAAATCATTACCCCGCGCTTCTTCTATTGTGAAGTAGCGTTCATTATTTTTTGGGTCCAGTGGGTGTTTAGAAATGCGTCTTAAGCACATGTTTTCGCACGTGAGGAGTCTCTTGTCAAGTTGTTCTTGGTCTGAATGGCAGCTTTTGGAACCATAGCAACGTGTCGAGAGAACCTAACTGCTCAACAGCCTCAGCTTGAGTTGGAGAGTACTGCTGGCGGCGCCAGGTTTGAGACAGTTTCCTGAAGGATGAGCTTGTCTGGCCGATTATGAACTTGACTTCTGACTGGCATGATGCAGTGATATAGTTCACTCTTCCTAAATGCTTAAACTTGCTCTATTGTCTAGTTTTCACATCGTAGATCGAGTGTAGATCAAGTGTTTGCCATACTTTCTGTTTCGTTGACATTTATCTTTAGGCTAAAAGGTACGGCAACGTCTGTAACATGATTCAGGTATTGCTGGATCCTATACTTGTAGAACTAAAGCTAAGTCGACATCTACGAGTTTCATGCTATCTAACTGGATTCCATGACTGTCGCAGGTCCAGAGAATATAATCAGTTATGAGGGTAAATAACAGCGGTAATGGCACCCAACCTTGCTTCACCTCTGTCATGACGAGGAATTATTGAGTGTTCCCATCACTTGTCTTCGTGTAGCGTTCTTTGTCTTTGTCAAAGGTTTTAATTATTTGGACGAGCCTAGCAGGAATGCCACCATACCGGAGGACCTTCCAAAACCTTTGGTGATCGACGGAGTCAGATGCTTTCTCGACGTCAATGAAGAACAAACATTGCGTATTTAGACTTTCATTTGCTTGTTCTAAGAGTTTCTGAAAATGAATATAAGATCAGCGCATGATCGGATTCGCCGGAATCCGTGTTGCTCCTCCCGGTGGCGGCTGTTCAATGAAGGTTGGATCCTGTTAAGGAATATGGTCACCAACAATTTGCCGGGTATTGAGACAACGCCAATACCTATCCAGTTTTGCAGTACGCCTGCTGCGCAATATTTGTTGCGGTAACCGAGAATATGGGTTAGGATGTCTACATATTGATTAATCTTTGGTGCGGCGGTAGTGATAGGCTCTTTTATCTTAGTTCACGAAGTTTTGTAAGAAGATGTCCCCCATTTGAATTATCTCAGAAAAGAGAAAATCAATCTGCTTTTAAGGTCATTCACGCAAGGAGAACTTTTTTGGGAGTGACAGGGTTTATTCATTAAATAGTAACTTAAAGGCATCTAATATGGAAACCACAGGACAGCATGCCCCTTAGCTCTCTTCTGTCTACATGCCTGCTTGAGAAACAGTCTTTAGCCTGAAAATGCCAATTGTTTGTACATCTTTATAAACTGTCTTTTATATTCTGACTAGAAAATAACGTTGTACGGTAGGTCTTGCTTTCAGTTGTAAAAAACTTCCTTTGGGGACATTTAAGGGGTGTCGTAGGCGGCAATCCTAGAATTGGAAGAAAGAAAGATAGTTAATTTTTTAACTTGAATTAATTTTCGTTGGAGTTGCACCCACCGACAGTTCTCTTTTAGTTACTAAAGATTGTGGAGGATGCTGCAAATATGGCTGCTCATCTTTATTTGTTTCGTGGTTTCGGGAAGCTCCGAATATTGCTGTTATACGTGGAAGGTTTCCACGGAAAAATATAGGCAAGTTGGGGATATTCTATTCTAGAAACTCCGCAGTAAGGACTGCAGTCTTCACTCTACAATTAAAAAAAAGTCTTGCATATGGAATAAATCAGCTCGTTCTAGCCTGTTGACATTGTAAAAATTCTGTTCCAAAAACTTAACAATGTAATGTTTGCCAGTAGCTAAAACTTATTTTTGTTCTAGCGTTTTGCAAAACACAGTGTTTCGGTTAAAATAGGGCTAATGTTCTGTCGATTTTAGTTTTTTGCTAAAATAACAATGTTCAAAACAAAGAAAAAAGGCTTTCGCTCCTGGCAAAGAAATGACAAGTAAAACTTCCAAATTCTAAAGGTCCAAAACATAAATCAATAGCGGATAAGGTTTTTGCAATCTTTGGCGATCGTTTATGCTTCTTTGGCGATCGTTATAGCAAACACAAATGAACATTTAGGCACTGATAATTTAAAGTAGGATTGGTTAGTTTGTATCTCCCTAGTTAGTATAATAGTTTTATCTCGGAATCACCTCTAAAATGTCTCGTCTTTCTTATGTAGGTTTTACTTAGTCACTATTAAACTCCGCCAGGTTTTGGTTTGCCAACGTTGCAAAATAATCAAATGGTTGCGTTCAATTTATCAGTGGTATGAATATTATATTTACTAACTTTTGCTGTAAGAAGTCTGTGATTAACATGTATGAGCTGAAGATATGCACTGTCTTTGTATTGCGTGATGAACATCAGCAGAAATTTGACGGGACGCAATATGGTCCGCTCACTACACCCTGCGCATAAATTGTTGCGTGTCACCTTCTCTCTTGTCTCCTTGTTCACTACTTGATCCCTCTAATTTTAAATTTAGTTCTTTGAAGGTTTCAAATCCCTAGCTGATGATATGCCTACTGTGTGTTGCCTCGAAATCTTCTATATGTAGACCAAGTAAATATGATTGAGGTTGAGGTAATACTGTTCTACAGATTATCTGCTATGTTTCACCAGATATCTGACTCTTAAAAAAATACATGGGCCGACGTGTTCCTCAATCACATTCGCCATATAACAAAACTACGCGCAATGTCGCGCAATGTTATTTGACTGGATTGGATAACGTTCCGCCCGCACTAGAATCAGATAACGCACTGCCCGTGCTTAGATTGGATAACGCACCACCCGCTCAATGTCATTGGATATCGTCAAACTTTAGGAAGCCAAATCATCTGATCGGATGGCTTTTGAGGTTTGCAAAAATATTAAAGGGAGAAATCTGTCATCAATAATCTGTAACTGTACCTTAAACGATCATCACATCTCCTCCGTTAGAAACTTTTGTAGCTTGAGTGGCAAAACTATTTAGAATCGATTGGGTGGTCTTGACATAACTCGTAGAACTTGGATAAGAGATTCGAATTAATGCAATATTGCTAAACCCCGACCCATATTTCCCAGAAATCTTAGAACACCATTTAACTTCTCGCATTTTGCTGGAGACTGGATATTCAATTTTAATGAAACTTACATCATCAGAAAAAGCATGATTTATATATATATATATATATATATATATACGTATATATATTATTATTATTAAGCGGAGTTAAATTTTCTTTTAAAGTTCGCGAAAGAGCAGTCACTAAATGCCTGCTAAGAAAACAATAAGAAACAATTCAAAGTAATTATCATTTGACGACTTTGCGGCTCTGATAGTTCCCTGTGGTGTCAACAGCTTTGATTGACAAGCTCTCCGTCAGAAGGGATATAAAATTTGACTGTCTTCTCAGTGAAGTTTCACAGTCAAACCTTAAATTCTCGGCAACTCTAGATGATGGCTTGTCTCCTGAGAGAATTCGCTAATGTGCCCTTTGTTTCTGTGACAGCAGCCGACACTAAAGCTCGCAAAACGATTTTTAAGGTATCATATCATCCCAACGCTCTTGAAAGCATGTTTCCACTTCCTTAAATTGTCTATTTTTATTCTATTTTTTCTTGGGGAAAAAAAGTCGTAAGGAAGGTTGGAGCTGAATGATGTTCCCTAATGTCCTCTTAACTGACGCAATCTCTGCGTGGATCGTGACTCTTGATTGACATCTTCATTAACTAATAGAGGTTTTCTTCTTTTTGCACGCTATACAACATGACGGGATTCCGCCAGATTCAATTTCCGTCAAGCCGACTGAAGTTTAATCAGAAGAGACTTCATATCCGGAAAATGAAAGCCCCATAAGGCTTTCTGCTCTTCCTATTGAAAATACATTTTCTCTCTTAATCTCCGTCTTATGACACTCTGAGGAGTGTTTTGAGGGCTTCGTGCTTTTGAATGAATCTGAGGTATTATTTGGGTTTTGAAGAGATGTTAAATAGCTTTTAAAAACAGTGCTCCGATAGTGGTTTTCTTAATGCCTTAGCGATGGTATCCTAGGACTTATTTACCTAGTTTAAAATAGTATGCATCGTGGTCTTGATACTTTCTACGTAAAAATACATAGAGTTTGGGAAACTGGAAGATCTCATATATTTGCTGCCTGGAGGGGCAACCTATTTTGTTTATTTTTCAGAAAGGCTTCTGAAGGTTAGTGCAAGGTTATCCACAGAGTAGCACAGGGAGAATCACCGTCTTAAGAACACAAAAAGTGCTTGGTGTTGTAATATTTGGGGAGGAATTACGTTTCTTTGGTAAAGAAAAAATTAACGAACCCTAGTCCCTCCACCTCAAAGTTTGTTGAAGGATTAACGTCCCTTTATATTGAAGAGTGACTCCTCCTTCTGCTATGTGTAAACAGGCGTTCGGCTAAATTATAGCATTTCAACTTGTTATGGTCAGTTTTCTCATGTTATAAATAACTTTAAGCTATTGAATCTGCATATATTAAAAATACTGTTTACTGTATAGCGGAAGACACTATCGGCAGACTCTTGTATTATTAAACAAAAAAACAAGTTTTTGCAGCTGAAAGTAATGAGCAACATTAAAATTTAAAATGAACAGAAATTATTACGTATATTAATGGGGTTGCTCTCTCCTCAACACCTCGGTCTTTACGCTAAAGTTTTTTAGTACTTTTAAAAAACCGTCTTATCGTTCTAATTAAATGACCCTTGTGTTTCAGGAGGCACTATTAAATAATTGGGACGAAAGTCAAACTTTAGCGTAAATAGCGAGGCGTTCAGGAGGGGGCAACCCCTTTATATAAAATAATTTCAGTTCCTTTTTAAGTTTTAATGTTGCTCCTTACTTTCAGTTGAAAAAACTAATTTTTTGTTTAATTTCTGATCGTTTTTTAGATAATGCCAGGAAATCTGGCCCCACCTCCACAGAAAAACCCCCTCCCCAGAGAAATATCCTCTAGACAATTCAATCCCCGTGAAAATTTACCCCGGACAATTACTCTTAACCACTCTGCGCGTAAAATTGAGACGGAAAAGAGAAAGCAAGACATATAAAAAGAATTTTGTATAAGAATTCTGACAAATTCCTCCAGTGTATAATTACACCTGACAAGTTCACTCCCTAAAAACTCCTCTCCCCATGGAAAATTCCCCCTTAGAAAAACCCCCATAGAAAATTTATCCCCGCACCCGAAAACGTATGCCTACATCCCAATAACAAACACTATGCGCAAACAATAGGCAAATTTTATAACTTAAAGACCTTTCCCCTGGGGCTGTGGGGGGTCATGTTATACCCAAAGGCATAGTTATTGGGCTTTTCAACTATGATGAAGAAAATGGCTATCTCAAAATTTTGATCGGACGTTTTAGAAAAAAGGGGGGGGGGGGGGGAGGGGGCTAAGCTGCCCTCCAATTTCTTTGGTCACTTAAAAAAGGAGCTAGAACTTTAAATTTCCGTTCGAATGAGCCCTTTCCCGATATTCTAGGACCACTGAGTTGATACGATCACCCCTCGGCAAAAAAAAAAAACAACAAATTCACACGCATACGTGATCTTTCTTCTGATAAAAAATACAGAATTCCATATTTTTTCAGATAGAAGCTTGAAATCTGTATAGTAGGGTTCTCTGATTCGCTGAATCTGACGGTGTGATTTTCATTGCGATTACTTGACTTTTAGGGGCCGTTTCCCCCTTTTTTCGAAAATCAGGAAAATTTTCTCGGGCTCGCAACCTTTGATGAGTAAGACTAAACATAATGAAATTTATATATTTGAAATCAGCATAAATAGCCGATTCTTTTGATATATCCATTTTTTAGAGTTTCAGTTATTATTGAGCCGGGTCGCTCCTTAATTACGGTTCGTTACCACGAACGAATTTCTAAAACTTCGTCCAACGACTGTCAGCAAGTATTATTGTCAAAAGCAGTAAACTCGACATAACAATTAAAACAATCATAATAAAGAAATAAATAAAAAAAAAAACAGCAAACAGTTGGAATAAGCATGCTCAGCGTCTTATTCATACCCATAAATTTATTTCGGAGGGAATATGATATTATTGGGGGAGGTACGTATCATAGGCAGCGCAATCGCGCTGCCTAAGTATAGAACGATGTTGGCACAATGTATTATTTATTTTTTTGTTTTCTTTTTCCATACCAGGGCGCTTCGTATCGAAGAAGTTGTCGTAGAAACTTTGAAAAGGGCTCATTCGATTGGAAATTGGAATGGCTAGTGCCCTTTTTAATAGTCGAAAGTTATTGGAAGGCAACCAACACCCTTTCCACGCCCATCATTTTCCGAAATACATCCAATCAAAATTTTCAGATAGCCATTTTGTTCAGCGTAGTTGATTTCCAGATGGAAAGTATGTTTTTGAGGAGGACACTCCCCCACAGCCCTCAGGGCAAGGGTTTTTAGTTATAACCTGGGGCATATAAGAACGATGTTGGCTCAATTTATTATTTATTATTTTTTTCCTTTAGACCAGGACACTTCGTATCGAAAAAAATTGTCTTAGAAACTTCGAAAAGGGCTCAATCAGTTGGAAATGGGAGTGACTTGTGCCCTTTTTAATAGTCGAAAGTGATTGGAAGGCAACTAACATCCCTTCCACGCCCACCATTTCCCGAAACACATC
>JAQQPU010015797.1:0-20746 GCA_029168905.1 Artemia sp. Kazakhstan ARC1039
GAAACAATTCTCTTTAGAAACAACAAATTAATTCCCCTTTCGTGAATCAATAATTCCCCTTAGAAACAACAAATTAATTCCCCTTTCATGTCAATCAATCAATCATGACATCATCTGTCATGTGTGATCTAAACTTTGCCTCGGAAACAATTCTGGTCGAACTCCAAAGACATTAATTAACTTGACGTCATCTGTCAGACATTAATTAGCTTCCCCGGAAACAATCTATTTCCTATTTCTGGATCATAACATTCTCCCCTAGCAGGCACTTGGCCAAAAGCACACCTGGAGAAAGAGACCTTGAAGGAAGTGTCATTGACCTGTCCCCATTAGACTCAATAATCCATAAATGTGAGAAAGTTCCTGTTTTTCCATTCTCACTGACAAAAACCATAAAACATACATGAACTACTGCTGACATCCATGAAAAACATCAAATAAATTGATCCACACACATAACCATCCAAGAAAACAGACATAAATGTGAGAAAGTTCCTGTTTTTTCATTCTCACTGACAAAAACCATAAAAACATCCATAAAAGTGAGAAAGTTCCTGTTTTTCAAATTTTCACTGACAAAAACCATAAAACAGACATAACCATCCAAGAAAACATCCATAAATGTGAGAAAGTTCCTGATTTTTCAAGTGAGAAAAATACTGTTTTTCCATTCTCACTGACAAAACAATAAACCACGTGGTTCTCGTCGGAGTCAATAAGGCATCTCTACTTGTATGACATCAAAAAACGATCCAATGACAATGAAAATGAAACTCTCGAGGACATTTTGGGCGATATAGAAGGAGGGTTTGCTGTTTAACTTTGAAAGTGATCTTTAATACTGGTCGAAGATAAATACAACATATGATTAAAAATGTACAAAACTAATTCGAAGTTCATTAAAAAGAAAACACAAATAAAATAACAATCGGAACTGTTGAAGGACCTTGCCAAGTACAATTTTGGCTCATAGGTTTATGTCTTTGGCTTCTATTTTATGACAAAATCTCAGAACGTTGTCCTTAGCCTGCAATTTTTTAGATAGTGTCATTAATAACGGCCGGTCTAATTTCTTATCTTTGACTTGGTCGTTATTGTCGTTCCAATTTATATTTTGAAAGCTACGAAAAATAATCCTATCTATTAGTTATCTTTATCAAATGCGCCTTTAACTTTTAAGTTTTTGTATAACTAATTTCTATTGCAAGACCAGTATACTGAGTACCCTTTTCTGTTTTTAGTTCTTTAATCACAATTTCTATTGTTCATTGGGAATTTTTTCAGCATATTAGCCAAAAAGTTATGTAAAATACCCCTTTAGATATTGGCAAGTATTTTTTTCTTTTTGTTAGATCATCTTCAATTCCCTTTTTATTTAATTCTCTGACATACCTAAGGAAAATATCTTTCTCGTCAACCCAGAGACTAGGAACAGAAAATTTCGACCACAAAAGCGCATGTAATCTGTCAAAAACGCTTCATTGTTTCAGATTTTGGAATATGGTGCTGAAATCTGTCAATGAAGACTGTATCCTACCAATTTTGAGTTCTAGTATTCTGAAAAGCAAAATTCACACTTTCTGGTAACATTGTCTCTTATTTTTTTTTTTTTTTTTTTTTTTTTTTTTTTTTTTTTTTTTTTTTTTGTATTCATCCCTTCAAGATATAATTTACCCTGAATTTCGTGTTCCGCCAAAAAAATAGATAGCGAAAATGCGCCGGTGGCGGATTTTCGCTTCCCTTGGTGCGCATTCTTAAGTCAGGCACCTGGCATTACTGTGCTGCAGTGGAATTCGAACCTTTGTGCTCCGTATTAGCAAGTAGAGCATCAATCCACTGTGCTACAACAGGTTAAAACTAAACATATAATCGTTAAATATACAATTATATCTTTATAATTTTTCAGGTTACAAACGATAGGCTACAGGTTGCAACCTTAAACTTTCATATATTCGATTCAAAAGGCACAAAAGAAGAGAGTCTACAAGTGGTCGGCCATGTTTCAGTACCACTAAGGACCGCTGTGTTTGACAATCAGGTAGGACCACATAAATCCGAGTTTTATTATCATAAGTAATTTTCTGCGTGAAGATCTAGTGACTTAACTTTCTAAAGCCACTGACTACTACCCTCAAACCATCTGTTAAAGCAAGGTATTTAATTTTAAGTGACATTTCTACGCTTATAACGATTTACTAAGTATAATCTATAGACTTATGATCTTAGCTTTAATATCCTTTTATTTTGGGCAACCGTTTTCAATTAATTGTTTTAATTGAAGCCCAAATGCCCATTTGTGTAGCAAGGGTTGCGAACTTTCTCCATGTTAGGAAGCCTATGCAGAAACTACGAGGATTAGATTTTGCCTTGTCTTAGTTCATCTTTAAGACAATTATAGGAGATTACGGCTTTTGTTTTTGCTTTCTTTGCTTTTCTGCTTTCTAAGTAAAGGAAGGTTAGATGAATCCACGCCTTACCATTCTTCTGAACTAATAACAATTCCTAACCTGTAACTGATATTGTCTTAATACTGAAGTAAGGAAGAAAAATATTATAATTTTGTACTTTAGTGTAATTATTGCTAATTCCCTTATTACAAATTAATTTTGAAATAATTTTCCCCAAAAAGAAAAAGCTGTTCCAAAAAAGTAAAGAGCTCTATTTAAACCTAAAACGAAGAGAAATAGTCAGATTATAATCAAACAGTTCGTGGTAACGAAACGTAAGTAAGGAGAAACACGGCTGAATAGTAACCGAAAAAACGGAATTTTGATTCTGATAGATATGTAAAAAAAAATTGGCTTATTATGGTGAATCATAATATATATGTTTCATTAAGTTTAGTGTTACAAATCAAAGACTATGAGCCTGACAAAATTTGCCTGACTTTCCAAAAAGGGCGGAAAAATCCCCTAAAAGTAAAAGAATCTTGATGAAAATCACACAATTAGATTCAATATATCAGAAAACCTTATTTCAGAAGATTTCAACCTCCTACCTGTAAAAATGTGGAATCTTCTTTTTTTGCCGGAAGAAAGATCACGGAGGCGTGTTTATTTATTACTTTTTTTTCTCAGGGGTGATCACACCGGTAATCATGTTTTTCATCATAGTTGAAAGGCTCCATAACTATGCCTTCAGATATAACGTGATCCCCACAGCCCCAGGGGAAAGGTCTTTAAGTTAGAGAATTTGCCCTTTGTTTACGCATAGTATTTGTTAATGGGAAGTATGCATACATTTCGGGGTGGAGGTGGACGAATTTTTCTGCCGGGGTATTTTCTGCGGGGGATTTTTCCATGGGGAGGGAAGTTTCTAAGGGGTGAAGTTATGAGGGGAAATTTTATGCTGGGGAAATTTGCCAGAATTCCTATACAAACTTTTTTTATGTCTTGCTTTTTCTTTTCTGTCCCAATTTTACGCATGTAGTTGTTAAGGGTAATTTTCCGGGGTAAATATTCACCGGGACTGAATTTTATAGAAAATGTTTTCATGAGGAGGGGAATTATCCATGGAGGTGGGGCCAGATTTTCTCTGATTATTTAAAAAACGATCAGAAATTAAAACAAAAACAAGCCTTTTTCAACTGAAAGAATGAGCAACATTAAAACTTAAAATCAACAGAAATTATTACGTATATGAAAGGGTTTGTCCCCTCCTCAATACCCCGATCTTTAAGCTAGAGTTTTAATTTAATTCCTTAAGAACGACTCCTAAAACACAAGGGTTGTTTAATTATAGCAATAAGTAGCTTTTTTAATGTACTAAAAATTTTTAGCGTAATGAGCGAGGTGTTAAGGAGGGGGTGAAACCTTTCATATACCGTACGTAATAATTTCTATTCTTTTTAAGTTTTAATATTGCTCCTTGCTTTCAGTTGAAAAAAAACTTGTTTTTATTTAATCTAAATTGAAACGAACAGAGTTCCTATAAATGGATAAATAAGCCCAAAATAAACCAAGAGTAGAATAAATTGTTACCTAAACTTAAATGAATAAATAGATTAATTATAGAAATGACAGAGATTACAATATTTGACCAAGTCGAACTTAACGAACCAAAATTACCATAAATACAAATAGGGGTACCAAAATTGCCATAAATACAAATAAGGATACTGCCCCTAATTCCTCTTAAACTTGGAGCGAGAATTCCACTTTACTGAAAAACGATTGTATTCCGAGCGGTTTGTTTAAAATTTGACTTTTCACCAGGAGAAGCATAGCCGCAAATGACGCCACAGGGCTAATTAAGATTTAATAATAAGAGGTAACGCAAAAATAACGTTTGTATTTTTGACTTTCCGAACTTTAAAATGATGAAGAAGAAACTATTTAAAATATTATACTTTATTTTAAGTATATTGTAACTCAGGCTCTGGCCTTTAGAGTGCTAATTGGGCGATAACTTTAGTCTTATTTGTGGCAATTTTGTTTGTTTCTAGATCTTTGGAATAAAAATAAACCAAAAAAAAAAAATTATTTTCAATTTCCATGCAATTTAAGTTTGAACTATTACGTGACTTTATTTTTTTTCATTTTAGGTATCTTTTTTTTCTTTTGACTTTTTGTTTTTATGGCTCTTTGATTTTCTTTGAATTTTTTTGTTAATGTTTATTTTTTATTATAATAGTTTCAGTATTGGTCTCCCATTGCCTTTCCTGTGCTCCCTAAGACAAAGTCCGTCAAAATAATCGTTGAACGAAATGGCTATCTCTAAACTTTGATTGAATGTGTTTATGGAAATGGTGGGCGTGAGAGGGGAGTTAATGAATCTCCACTCACTTTCGACCCTTGCACTGAGGACTCTGAGGGGGTCTGATCCGTAAAGACCTAATTTCCAGAACTTTCAACTACATTGAACGAAATGGCTATCTAAGAATTTTGAGTGTATGTGTTTGGGGAAAAGGCGGGCGTGAGAGGGAGGCTAGTTGCCCTTCAATCACTTTCGACTATTAAAAAGGGCACTATCCCTTTCAATTTCCAATTGAATGAGCCCTTTTTGAAGTTTCTACGACAAAACGTTCTATAAATACCTTATATGCACCCAGGACAAAGCTTAAAACCCTTCCCCTGAGGGCTGTGGGGGTGTTGTCATCCTCAAGGAACTAATTTCAGAACTTTCAACTACCTTGAACAAAATGGATATCTTAAAATTTTGATTGGATGTGTTCGGGGAAAAGTTTGGCCTGAGAGGTGTGTTTGTTGCCCTTCAATCACTTTGGACAATTAAAACGGGCACTATCCCTTCGAATTTCCAATTGAATGAGCCTTTTTTGAAGTTTCTACGACAACGCTTTCTATAAAGACCTTGTATATCCCCAGGGCATAACTTCCAACCCTTGCCCTGAGGGTTGTGGGGGAGTGTCCTCCTCAAAAACATAATTTCTATCTGGAAATCAACTACGATGAACAAAATGGCTATCTAAATATTTTGATTAGATGTGTCTGGGGAAATGGTGGGCGTGGAAGCGGTGTTATTTGCCTTCCAATCACTTTCGACTATTAAAAAGGGCACAATCCACTCCGATTTCCAATCGAGTGAGCCCTTTTCGAAATTTCTACGACAACTCCTTCGATACGAAGTGCCCTGGTATGGAAAAAAATAATGATAATACACTGTGCCAACATCGTTCTTTACTTAGGCAGCGTGATTACGCCGCCTATGATTCTACTTATATTATAAAAAAGATATTTTCGGAGGCAACGCTATAGCGTCACCTGTAGTAAAAGTCATAAGGCTCCATGGTTTTGTTATTTATTTATTTGTCATTATTAATTATCTAGTTTTATTATTTATTTATTACTATATAGTTTCTTTTCGTAGTCAATTACAGGAAGTTGCAAAAAGAGGAGATAAATGATAATTCTCAAAATCTTAAAAGAACTTACCTCAACTTAATGACACATACCAACTTATTAGCAGCTTCTTTTAAATAATTCTTATATTATAAAGAAGACATTTTTAGAGGCAACGCTATTACGTTGCCTATAGTAAAGGCCGTAAGGCTCCAAGGTTTTGTTATTTGTTCATTTATCATTATTATTTATTTAGTATTATTTAGTTTTTTTTAAGTTTTTACAAGAACTAGCTAAAAGAGGAGATAAAGGCTAATTCTCAAAATCTTAAAAGAACGCACCTGAGCTTGAAGACACATACGAACTTATTAGCAGCTACTAGTAAATACTCCTTATATTATAAAGAAGATATTTTACATGGAAACTTTATTGTAGGATAAGCTTCCACTTCCTTTGAAGATGTTTCTCGAAAGCTCCCTTGAAATTGTCTCTTAAGAAATATAAAAGATAGCTTTACAAAGCTAGTTGTAGAGCCCTTACCCTTATTAAACCTCGGTAGCTCCTCACGTGGAAGCTCTGGGTGATCTTTCTGTTTCTGAATGAACCTACTTAATCTCCAGTGATCAAAATGACCACCTTTTGAATGTTTGGTTTTTCTTTTTTGTACGTACGCTAATATGAAGTTTTCTTGCTACTTAATTTCATTTTAATGTGTTTTATTACTCTGCCCATTCTCATTTTGTTCTATGATGGGCTATAAATAAAATAAATAAATAGACAATATAGTTTGATTTGCGGAAATAAAGAAGTATGAAACCGGCCACAAATTGAAGACAGTTGTCCAAAATTGAGTTTTGAAATTATCTTTAAAAAAGAAATTTTTCAAAGAAAAGTAGAGCCATGTTAAACAAAAGACGATCAGAAATGTAATCATAAATAATTCAAGCTTAATACGAACAAAAATTGCTGTCAATGAATTAATGAAAAGCAGAACACGCCGAAATTAAAACGAAAAATCTGATCAAACTAAAAAAGAGCACAAAATAGTTCAAAAAGGAATGGGAATAAGATAAGATTAGATTTACTCATTATGATATAATGAACACATACAATGTTACATTTTACTGTTGCCACAAAGGCTCATTGACCTGTAAAGAAGGGGGAACACAAACGAGTCACTTACTCAGCAAAAAAAGAAAATAATCACTTACTCAAAAAGAAAAGAGAAAAGGGAGAAGAGAAAATAAATAAAATAAATATTAGAGAACACAAGACTAAATAGATTGAATAGACTAAATAGAATCCTATAAAATAAAAATATATATAAGAAAAATAAATAAATAAATATATAAAAAGAGCATCTAAGAGGAAAAGGAATTATCAACAAGTTTTTTGAACAAAATGAATGAGTGGCATCTTCAACCTGATTCAGGCAGCTTATTCCATACAATGTAACTCGTCATTAAAGGTTTAAAATCTGACCTTACATGCGCAGTAAAAAAAATTGAATATGCTTATTTTTATTACAAAGATTGTAATTAATCTAATCAGAGGTGAAAGATGGAGGAACATTTATGAGTTGGGGGAGTTCACCATGAAACTAAGAAAAAAATGGGCAAACGAAACTATATACAGTGATTGGAGATCGAGCAAAGGGATAACTCCAGAACGTTTAGTTTCCTGATTGAGGTTTCTAGCTTTATTGTAAACCTTAGAAAGTGAAGAAAAGGTTGGCATCCATACTTTTGGGCAGTAAGAAACATAAGGTTGGATCAAGCAGTGAAACGAGATTTTCAAAATTGGTCCAGGATAGGCATGGCTAAGCTTCCATAAAATACTGAGACTTGTGCATATCTTCATTTTCATCACATCACTTGAAAGACAGGTTTTCAAGCAGTTCGTGGTAACGAATTGTAAGTAAGGAGTTACCAGGCTAAATAGTAACCGAAGCTCTAAAAAATAGAATTTTGATGCCAATAGATACATCAAAAGAATCAGATTTTTATGCTGATTTTGAACAGAAATTATTACGTACATGAAGGGGCTTACCCCCTCCTTAACACCTCGCTCTTTACGCTAAAGTTTAAATTTTGTCCCAATTCTTTAAGAACCACTCGTGAAACACAAGGGTCGTTTAAGTAGAACAATAAGAAGCTTTTTTTAAAATTACAAAAAAAAACATTAGCGTAAAAAGCGAGGTGTTGAGGAGGGAGCAATCCCCTTCATACAATAATAATAATAATAATAATAATAATTTTATTATAAGCCAAAAAACAGGCCATACAGAACAGTATTCTTAATCACACTCCACAAGAAAAATAACATAAATATCAAGTTTCACTCATTGATGTCAACGCTTCACTTACATATTTACATAACTGCCTGATTGACCTTTTTACAGTCGTTTTCAGGATCCCCGGGAACTCCAAGTTATCAACCTCAAAATACTTTTCCCTTAATAGAGAAAGTTGCTGGCACTCGGTGAGAATATGGGCGACGTCCTCAAAACCTAGGTTACATCTGGGGCAAGGGTTATCCGCATTTGCATCTGGGGCCATCATTTGCATCTATACGTAATCATTTCTGTTCATTTTAAGTTTTAATGTTGATTCTTACTTTCAGTTGAAACAATTCTTTTTTTAATTTAAATTTGTTCAAGGTCCAACCGTACTTTGACTGTACTACTACTCAGCAAAATAGCCATTATGTAAACAGTGACGAAAATTAACAACGCAACTTGCCAGCTTACAATCTATGAAGCCAGTAATAACTATTAGTCATGTGTCAAACTATTAGAGGATATTTTTATGCTCAGAAAGAAAGAGTTAATTTCCTAGTTAAAGTATTTACAAGACTTAAGAAAAATATATTCAATAAAGATATACTTACTATATTTATTGTGCAGGGGCACCAATCGGGGGGGGGGGGGGGCAAGAAGTGGGAGGATCACCTTGGAAAAGTACCTTTGTTTTCGTATTTTCATAGGCAAAAAAATGACCCCCTTTCAGATTATAGAAATAGCTATTTTGAAAACTTACTTTAAAATATTAAAAAAAATCCATACCCACCCTTAGTTTTTATGGATTGACCCTTCTGTTAGTGAGATATTAAGTAAAACACACTGCACCTATCTTAACGTATCACCACTTGTTGTAGCAAACTTATTGTATGGTATAACAGACTAAATGGCATTTTTTTGTGAATTAAATGAGCTTTTTATTTTCTTTTATAAACTCAAATAGTCTTAACTTATTTTGTCATTTTAGCATGCTGACTTATATTTCTATCCTCGACTTAACAATTATGTTTTTCTGCTATGTCAATTTTTAATTTTGACTCTGAAATGCGAACTTAGCCCATTTGGGCTTGTGATTGTCATTTTTTGTTAAAATAAATCTTATCTAAAGTCTTATCATAAACTTGTTCTATGAAAGCGTTACAGGGATGAAAAGCTGAGATTAATCCCAGAAAACCATGGATAACACATAGCTTATTAAATTCAATTCAAAAGAACTATCAATCATACACAAAGTTCCCTAGATTAAAAACTAGATAGACCGGGAAATTTATAAGAATTTAAATTTTAACAAAATTTATAAGAATTTAAGTTTTGAAAACTAGAAAATTTATAAGAAACATAACCCTCGATTAATTAAAGTGCTAAGCAAAGTGAAAATTAAATCTGCTTGTTGAAACTTAAATGTGAAAATTTAAACAACGAATTACATCTTAAGAAAGGAGGATAAATCAGGAGTTCGATTTTCAATGATACTAATTTAAACTTGTAATTTAAGTTAATTTCATTAATTATAATTAACTTAAACTAATTTTAAATTGATTGACCTTTATATGCAGTTATGGAGTTCTTGATAGCAGAGAGGGGGGGGCAAATAAAAAAAAATAATACACATACAGACACAAAAATAATAATAGATGATACTAAACAGCTTAAGAATGTTTATGAATGCTTAAGAACAGCTTAAGAATGCCAGAGTCGATGCCGAGTCGAAGTCAACAGATTGTTAAAACTTAATTTAACGTTTAATTTAACAAATTCGTTTTGACTTTTTTTTTGTTATTTTAACGTTTCAACATCGCAACACTGGCTTAAAATTATACCAAAAAATTTTCAGTTTCGAAAAAAACAAAGGAAAAATTTTGAAATCGTGATTTGGACATTTAAAAAGACTTAACATGGATCAAGGGGGCAAAATCAGTTTTGTTTTGTTGTTCTTGACAATTCAAAAAGATGAAATGTGTTTCATCTAAAGTGAAAAGAAACACAGAGTTGACATTAATTCCAAAAAGCTCGTGAAAACACATTTTAAACACATACACACTAAAAAACGCACTTAAAACACTTTGGATTCAATTCAGAAGAGATAATTATTTTACAAAAAAAGCCACTTGAGTAAAAATTAAATTGACCAAGATGTTTACAAGAAACCCAGCAATTCATTAAATAAGCAGAAAAGAGAGGGTGAAAGATTATTGACGAGAGATACAAACAGGAATAAAGTTAATCTTAATTCGAGATACCCTGAGCAATACATAGTTATCGGATGAGAAATTTACAAAAAAAACACAATGATGTCTTGAACAAACCGCTAGGAAAAGCAAAGCGAAACTATAATGAACCAATTTCAAGATACTAGTGGTAACTCTGTTAGGAATTTTAGAATGATTCGACTAGTCATTGGAGAAGTTTATAATAGACAATGCATTGAATGAGCATATAAGAATGGTTGAAACGCGATTTATGAGAGGGACCAACAAGTTTATAGCTAATATCAATTAAATAAAGCCAAGGATAACACAAAGCTAATCGACTGAGAAACTTTAAGAAACACAGCGACTTATTGAAAAAAGGTCTGAGAAAGGCAAAGAGAAACTGTAACAGATCAATCTGGAGAAGCTAAAGGAAACTCTGAAAGGACTTCGAGAGCTATTCGATCAATCGACGAAATCTTTTAAGAAACCGAAGCTTTTAAAAAGCTTTTAAGAAACCGAATGAGAGGTACATTTTATGAGAGGTGCTGTACAGTTACAGTTAATCTTAATTTAAGTAAAAACTGTACAGTTAATCTTAATTCCAAAAAGCTGTGGAAAACACAAAGCTTATAAAGTGAGAAATTTACATAAAACACAGCAACATATTGAACAAACCGCTTTAAAAAGTCAATAAGAAAATATAAGCAACAGTTAAAAGATGCCAGAAGAAATTATGTGAATGCTTTAAAAGTTATCCGTTCAATCTACTGAGGAGTTTAAAAGATACCAACCAATTCCTTAAAGAAGCAGATAAGAAATGCCAAAACATGATAAATCAGAGGTGCAAAAAGGCGTAGAGCTAAAAGAACTGCTGAGCTACGTCAAGCATCAACACATTTTTCATAATACTGAAAAATGAACCTGGATCAAAAGTCAACCTGACATGTTCATCAGTATGACGTCTTTTATCACAGCCAATGCTCTGACGTTGTCTTTAGTAAAAAGTCATATTCCTGAAAGGTTTATTTACCACATCGTCTAGATAAGGTGATTTTAGAATTATTAGAGGAGGGATATTCTATTGGTAATTGGAATCTCTAGCGCTCTTACTGAGAGTCAAGAGCGATTGAAAGGCAAACACGCGCTCGTATGACTTTTTTTTCTATCTGATCCCTCCATCGACCCCAATACACCAAATCAAAATTTTTAGATTGCAATGTTGTTAAAAAAAAAGTCATAACGTGAAATTAAAATAACCCTGGGGATGGCGTAGTTCCTGCAATCATCGGGGCAATGTATAGTGTATATTGCCAAGTGCTCTATTCAGTAAGTTGCCAATAAAATATATTGCCTAGTATTTACAAATAAGTTTTACAACGGAGAAAGATTGGTCTGTTTGTTATTGGGAGGTCAATTGGCATACATTACTTAGAGATTCTTCTATCGACTTTACAGTTCGTGGTAACGAACTGTAAATAAGGATGGACTCGTCTCAATAGTAACCGAGACTCTAAAAAAGGAATTTTAATATCAATACATACATCTAGAGAATCAGCTTATTACGTTGATTTCAAATATATAAGATTCACCAAGTTTTATTTCACCCATCAAAAGTTAAGAGCCTAAGAAAAAATTTGATTGATTTTTTTAAATAGGGTAGAAACATCCCCTAAATTTCAAGGAATCTTAATGAAAATCACGACATCATATTCAGAGTACGATAGAACACTATTGTAGAAGTTTCGAGCTCCTATCTGCAAAAATGTGCAATTTTCATGTTTTTGTCAGAAGAAAGATCATGCTTGCGAGTTTATTAGTAGTGAAGGCTTTTAGGATTCAAGAGGCCAGTACCCCCTTCGAATCCCAGTCGAGGAACTTTTTTTGAAAACTTCTTCAAGACACGGATGTTTCTTACGTAATAGGGAATGTTTTCTAAAAGATGCACGCCTTTATTACATAATAGAAAGTGTTTTTTCTTTGATTGTTGAAAAACCTACGAGGGCCAGGAAAAAACCTTCAGGAGCCCCGTAAAATCATGATTTCTTTGGAGGTTACGTAATTGGGAATGTTTTCTTCAAGATGTAGGTGTCAGTAATAATAAAGAGTGTTTTTTCTTTTATTGTTCAAAAACCTGTGAGGACCAGGAAAAACCTTAAGGGTCCCTCGCCGAATCATGGTTTCTTTGGCTGTTACGTGATAGGGGATTCCACGACACATATATCCCACCATTCCAACGACGCATATATCCCACCATTCCACGACAAAACATATCCCGCCTTTCCATGACACACATGTCCCAGCATTCTGACAAGGACCTAGCAACGACTTCATGCGGGCCCTAGCAACCAGCAGGTGTTATTAGTTTTCTTCAGGAGGCACGTGTATGTTACGTAATAAGAGATTGTTTAGTTATGTTAAGGATGACGCATTCTCACGTAAATTTTTCTTCAGACCCATTGGGAAATCCCCAGTTGTAGCCGAGGGGGGCACACATGAGGGTGTTACGTAATGACGATGCATACATGGGGTATTACATGGTACTTTAAGGGATTTTTCTTCAGGATTTCATTTTTCTTTCAAGGGTTTTTTTTCAAGGCTTTTTTTCGATATTTCATTTTCTTTCAAGACTTTGTTTCTCAGCGAACCTTTATATTCTAAAGATTAATGTCCGCATTATGATTCGAAAGAGATTTCACCCCAACAGAATAGTGTGCTGGACAGCTGGACCAAGAAAGACTTCTTAATATTTTGATTTGGAAAATAGATTCTAATAGAAACGTTTCAAAAATGTATGGATTGTGCGTTTCCTAGCCATTGTCTCCGAGTCATGTAGCTATCCAGAAAATCTATTGATTTTTGCTCTATTTGATGCATCTGCCTTCTACATTCTATTGATCTTCTAACGTGATCTTGAAAAAATAAGTTAGGTATTGAATCAGTGAGATGTTAAATATCATTGGTTTTAGATATTTAATTGCGTAAATGATTACGTATTGAAGATTCATCCCGGAACAACACAAATATAAGAATAAAAAGACTTTTTATTGTAATAATAGTTCTATCAATAAAATAAATATAAAATCATGAAATTATAGGCAGCGCAAACGAGCTGCCTTAGTAAAGAACGATGTTGACACAATGTATTATTTATTTATTTATTTTTTTCCTTTAGACCAGGGCACTTCGTATCGAAGGAGTGTTCGTAGAATCTTGGAAAAGGGATCATCTGATTGAAATTGGAAGATAGTCGAAAGTGATTTGAAGGCAACTAACACCCCTTCCACGCCCACCATTTCCCCAAACACATCCAATCAGAATTCTTAGATAGCCATTTTGTTCAGCGTCGTTGAATCCCAAATAGAAATTATGTTTTTGAGAAGGAAACTCCCCTAAAGCCCTCAAAGCAGGGCTGTAATTTATGCCCTGTGGGCATATAAGGTTTTTAAAGATATCTTCGTCATAGAAACTTCAAAAAGGGCTCATTAGATTGGAAATTCAAAGGGCTAGTTCCCCTTTATGATTCGAAAGTGATTGGAAAGCAACTAACCCCCCACTCACGCCCACCTTTTCCCCAAACACATCAAATCAAAATTTTGAGATTACCATTTTGTTCAACGTAGTTAAAATTTCTGGAAATTAGGTCTTTGAGGATGACACCCTCCCCCATAGTCCTCAGGGCAGGAGTTGTAAGTTATGCCCTGGGAGCATATAAGGTTTTTATAGAAAGTGTTGTCGTAGAAACTTCAAAAAGCGCTCAATTAATTGGAAATTGATATGGCTAGTGCCCTTTTTAATAGTCGAAAGCGATTGGAAGGCAACTAACACCCCTTCCACGCCCCTCATTTATCCAAACACATCCAATCAAAATTTTGAGATAGCCATTTTTTCAAAGTAGTTGAAAGGTCGAAAATTATATCTTTGAGGATGACACTCCCCCCACAGCTCTCAGGGTAAGGGTTTTAAGCTATGCCTTGGGGGCAAATAAGGTTTTTGTCGAAGGTTTTGTCGTAAAACTTGAAAAAAGGCTCCTTCGTTTGGAAATTCAAAGGGCTAGCGCCCTTTTTAATAGTCGATGATTGGAGGGAAACTAACCCCCCTCTCTCGCCGACCTTTTCCCCTAACACTTCCAATCAAAATCTTTGGAGAGCCATTTTATTCAACAGAATTAAAAGTTTTAGAAATTAGTTCTTTGAAGATGATAACCCCCTTAGAGCCTTTGGGACAAGGGTTGCAACTTTTGCCTTGGAGGCATATAAGATTTTTATCGATAGCGATGTTGTAGAAACTTCAAAAAGGACTCATTCGATTGGAAATTAGAAAGGCGTGGGCCCTTATTACTAGTCGAAAGTGATTGGAGGATAACTTACACCCCTCTCACACCTAACATTTCTCCAAACACATCCAATCAAAATTTTTGAGACAGTCATTTTGTTCAACGTCGTTAAAAAGTCCGGAAATAATGTTTTTAAAGATGACACTCCCACTTATCCCAAAGGGTAAGGGTTGTAAGTAATGCCCTGGGTGCCTCTGGAGCCACAGGTGGATCTAAGGTCTAAGGTCTAAGTGCCCTGTTTAATATTCGAAAGTGATTGGAGGGCAAGTAACCCCCTCTCTCGCCCACCATTTCCCCAAACACATCCCATAAAAATTTTGAGATAGCCATTTTGTTCAACGTGGTTGAAAGGTCCAGAAATTATGCCTTTTAGGATGACAACCCCCTCACAGTCCTCAGGGCAAGGGTTGTAAGTTATGCCCTGGAGCATATGAGGTTTTTATAGAAAGCGTTGTCGTAGAAACCTCAAAAAGGGCTCATTCGATTGGAAATGAAAGGGCCAGTGCAATTTTTAATAGTTGGTAGTGATTGGAGGGCAGCTAACCCCCTTCTCAAGCCCACCATTTCCCTATACATATCCAATCCAAATTTTGAGATAACAATTTTGTTTATTGTAGTTGAGAGTTCTGGAAATTAACTCTTCTAGGTTGACAACCTCCCACCTAGCCTTCAGGGCAAGGGTTGTAGGTTATGCCCTGGGGGCATATGAGGTTTTTATTGAAAGTGTTTTCTTAGAAACTTCAAAAGGGCTCATTCAATTGGAAATTGAAAGGGCTAGTGCATTTTTTAATAGTTGAAAGTAATTGGAGAGAAACTAACGCCCCTCTCACGCCCACCATTTCCCCAAACACATCCAATCAACATTTTGAGATAGCCATTTGGTTTAACGTAATTGAAAGTTCTGGAAATTAGATCTTTGAGGATGTTAACCCCCTCACAGCCCTCAGGGCAAGGGGTTTAGCTTATGCCCTGGGGGCATATGCGGTGTTTGTAGAAAGCGTTGTCATAGAAACTCAAAAAGGGCTCATTCGATTAGAAATTGAAAGGGCTAGTACTCTTTTTAATAGTCGAAAGTGATTGGAAGGCTCGACATTTCTATAGTAAAAATCGATGTGGGTACAATGTATTTTGTTTTGCTTTGGTTTAAACCAGGGCACTTTGTACAGAAGGAGTTGTCGTAGGAACTTCGTAAAGGGCTCATTTGAGTGTAAATAGAAAGGGATAATGCCTTTTTTAATAGTCAAAAGTGATTGGATGGAAAAACTAATTCTCAGAAAAAAATAATGGGTACAGCCCTAGTAACCAGGAACAAAAAAGTTTTATCGCTAGTAAAATAGACAAAACACACAAACAAAAACAAAAATCAGACACACAAACACACACAGCTAGACACAAAAAAACACAAAGACAGACACAGAGACATGCAAACAGACGCTCAATCACACAGGCACGGTGGGAGAGAGACAAAAGAAAACACACAAAAAAAAATAGTCAGACACACAAATACACACAGTCATACAAACAAAAGCATAAAGTACACACAGAGACATAAAAAACATTCTTAGACACACATATACGGTGAGAGAGAGACAAAAAACACACATAATAACACAAAGTCAGACGCGCAAGCACACAGACTTAAACACACAAAAAGACAGACACGGTGAAATGCAAACACTTGCTCATTCACACAGGTATGGCGAGAGAGAAAAAAAAACACACACAAATCTAGAAAGTCACACAAACACACAGAGCAAGACATGCAACAAAACAAAAACAGACACTGAGTCATGCAAACAGACGCTCAGTCGCATAGACACAGTGGGAGAGAGGCAGAAAACACACACAAAAGCACAAAGTAAGACACACAAACAGTCAGTCATTCACACAAAAAAAGAAAGACAGACACAGAGACATGCAAACACAAGGCTCAGTCACACAGGCAAGGTGGGAGAAAAAAAACACACACAAAAACACAATGTTAGTCACACAAATACACTGAGTCAGACACACAAAAAGAAAAAGACAGACACAGAGACACATGCTCAGACACACAGGTACGGTGAGATAGAGAGAAAAAAAAACACACACAAGAGTAGAAAGTCAGACACACAAACACACAGAGCCAGACACACAATAAAACAAAAACAGACACTGAGTCACAAGAAAAAATATAGACATAGACAGAGACATGTAAACACACGCTAAGTCACACAAACAAGGTGGGAGAGAGAGAAATAACACAGACAAAAACACAAAGTCAGAAAGACAAACACACCTAGTCAGACACACAAAAACACAAAGAAAACACGGAGACATGCTAGCAGATGACATAGCGTCTGTTTGCATGTCTCCCACAAGCACGGCGGAAGAGAGACAAAAATACATAAAAAAAAACAAAGTCAGCCGCACAAACACACAGAGTCAGACACACAAAAACACAAAGATAGAGACGTGCAAACAGACGCTCAGTCACATATGCACGGTGAGAGAGAGAAAAAAAATACACACACAAAAACACAAAGTCAGGTATACAAACACGCAAACACACAAAGTCGGACACACACGAAACACAAAGACAGACACAGAGATATGTAAACAGACGCTCAGTCACACAGGTACGGTGAGAGAGATAAAAAAACATACAAAAAAAATCATACATAAAAACAAACAGACAGCCAGGGAGTCATACAAACACACACACAGTCATACAGGCACGGCGGGAGAAAGACAAAAACACACGTGAAAACAAAAGTCAGACACACAAACACACAAGCACACAGAGACAGACACATAAAAAACACAAACACAAACAAAGAGATATTCAAACAAACGCTCAGTCACACAGGCACAATCACTCAGTCATACATGCACGGTGAAAGTTAGAAAAAACCACATACACAATACACAAAGTCAGAAGCATGTACACACAGAGCCAGACGTACAAAAATACAAAGACAGTTATAGAGAAATACAAACAGACGCTCTGTCACACAGGCATGGTGGGAGAGTGACAAAACGCACACACACACACATAACATAAATTCAGACACACAAACACACAGATTCAGACACACAAAAACACAAAGATAGATACAGAGACAGGCAAACAGACACTCAGACACACAGGCACGGTGAGAGAGAGACAATAAAAGAACACAGAGTCAGACACAAAACACATAAGCACATACACTTGACCACTAAAAGTACCAGCTCCCATAGCATGAATACCTGCAACCAACCTATAACTAACCCAAGGTACCAGCAACCAACGTGTCGCATCCCTGGGTACCTACACTCGACTTATTTTAACAGCTAGAATAAAAATGCGATTCATACGGGTTTTTCAAGCAAACTCGCATCGTTTTTTAAGGATTCATCCTTTTTCTTGCATGCTAGTAGGTTAGGTTAACCTAACTTAAGCTACACAGGGGAGATTAGTTTAAATTAGATTTGATGACGCGCTGTCTAACCTAACTTAACCCAGCCTGACCCTGTGTAGGTTAGGTTCGCATAAAAACTGAATTGTTTTTTCTAGCAATTAAAAACAGGTCGATTTAGGTACCCGGGGCTACGACACATTGGCTGCTGGTACCTGTGTTAGTTATAAATTGGTTTTTGGCACGCTTACTGTGGGAGGTGGTATTCTTAGCGGTCAAGTGTACGCATTCGTGTGTCTATGTGTCGGACTCTGTGTGTCTTTATGTTTTTTGTCTCTCTCTCACCGTGCCTGTGTGTCTGAGTGTCTGTTTGCCTGACTCTGTGTCTGTTTTTTTGCTTGTGTGTTTGTGTGTGTTTGTGGGTCTGACTCTGTGTGTTTGTATGTGTTTTGTCTCTCTATCTCTCTCTCTCTCCCTCTCTCTCTTTCTGTCTCTGTCTCTGTCTCTGTCTCTGTCTCTCTCTCTCTCTCTCTCTCTCTCTCTCTCTCTCTCTCTCTCTCTCTCTCTCTCTCTCTCTCTCTCTCTCTCTCTCTCTCTCTCTCTCTCTCTCTCTCTCTCTCTCTCTCTCTCTCTCTCTCTGTCTCTCTCTTTGCCTTTGTGATTGATCGTCTGTTTGTGTTTCTGTCTGTCATCGTGTCTGTCTTTGTTTGTTTGTGTGTGTCTGACTTTGTGTTTTGGTGTGTGTTCTTTGTCTCTCCCCCGTCCTGCCTGTCTGACTGACAGGCAGGGTTTGCATGTCTCTGTGTCTGTCTTTCTGTTTTTGTGTGTCTGACTCAGTGTGTCTGTGTGTATGACTTTGTCTTTTTGGGTGTGTGTTTATTGCCGTTCTCTCTCACCGTGCTTGTGTGACTGAGCTTCTGTTTGCATGTCTCTGTGCCTGTCTTTGTGTTTTCGTGTGTCTACTCAGTGTGTTTGTGTGTCTGACTTTGTTTTTTTGCGTGTGTTTTCGACTCTCTCCCACCGTGCCTGTGTGACTGAGCGTCTGGTTGCATGTCTCTGTGTCTGTCTTTGTGATTTTGTGCGTCAGACTCTGTGTGTTTGTGTGTCTGACTTTGTGTTTTTGTGTGTGTTTTTTGTCTCTCTCCCATCGCACCTGTGTGATTGAGCTTCTGTTTGAATGTGTCTGTGTCTCTATTTGTATTTGTGTGTTTGACTCTGTGTGTTTGTATGTTTGTGTGTCTGACTTTTTGTTCGTGTGTGTGTGTGTTTTCTCTCAGTGGCTGACCCATATTAAAACGAAAGCAAAAAAGGGTCTACTTTTCCTTCGTTGGCGCGGATACTTTGTTAGTAAGAAAACGTTAATTGGTCCTGGTTGCCCTCCTTGTATTATGCATTTTAAAATTTATGACCTATTTTGAACCAGATGCTGAGAAAGTTTTTCTTTTCTTCTTTTGCTTGTTTCCTTTGTTAGCAATAAAACATAATGTGAAGTTGACATTTTTTCTTATTGCTACTATTGTAAGTAATGAGGCTTCTGCTGCATAAGGCGTAATAGTTAAAGCTAATTCAAAATGTGATTTTGCTAATGCCAAGATTCACATTAATACAATATACCATGCAGGTGCGTCTATTAGAGCAATAGAAACGAGATATTTTTATTAAGACCTCTCTGAAGTATCTCTTAATATGGATTAAATTTACCTCTAATAACAACCCTCTCACCTGAATTGGTTACTAGGGTTCTCATTTTCTTTACTTAATACTTTTTTTGCTTATGTTTTATACTATATCAGCTTTTTTGCTGTTTTTCCGTTTGCTGAGTTTTAACTTCTTTTTCTGTGATTTCGTAATTTTATAATGTTTCTGTTGCCGGGCCATCAGGAATGCATAGCCTTGGCTCAAAGAAACGAGGCCCTTTCATTAAAGCCTCTCAGAAATAACTTATAGTATGACTTGAAGTTACCTCTAATAACAACCCTCCCCCCTGGAATTGGTTGCTAGGGTCTCCGCCTTTCTTATGAAAATGAAATCTAAAAAAAAATCCTTGAAAGAAAATAAAAGGGCCTTGAAAGAAAAATGAAATCCTGAAGAAAAAAATCCTTTAAAGTTTTAAGTAACATCTCACGTTTGCATCCTTTTTAGGTAATACCCTCGTTCGTGTCTCCCTCAGTTACAACCGAAGATTCCCCTTGGGACCTGAAAGACAAGTCACGCGAGAATGCGTCATTCTTAACATAATCTCCTATTACTTAACATACACCCGCATCCTAAAGAAAATTAATATCACCTGCTGGTTACTAGGGTCCGCTTGAAATCGTTGCAAGGGCCTTGTCGAAATGGTAGAATATATGTGTCATGGAATGGCGGGATATTTTTGTCGTGGAATGGTGGGATATTTGAGTCATCGGAATGGTGGGATATGTGTTTCTTGGAATCTCCTATGACGTAACAACCAAAGAAACCATGATTTGGCGGGAGGCCCCGATGGTTTTTCCTGGCCCTTAAGGGTTCCAAACAATGTAAAAAAAAACACTCTCTATTATTTAACAGGCACCTAAATATATTTTCTTTTCTTCTCCTTCATATGTGAGTAAGTGATCATTTTAAATTTTCTTTTGTTTTTTATCCTTGAGCATGTAATTCATATGTCTTCCCTCTTTGTACAGGCCAATGAGCCTTTGAGTGATTTATAACATCTATTTTCGACGTAACACCTTTAAATTAGGTGTTGTTTTCTTAGACCA